>VYZV01043759.1:39896-127500 GCA_013401275.1 Pandion haliaetus | reverse complement strand
TCACAGCCATCTTGGGGGGCCTCTGCTCTCCTGCTTACCTCCACGGGCTGCAGGGGGACAGCCTGCCTTCTCACCACGGGCTGCAGGGCCATCAGACTCCTCAGGCACCCCTACTCCTTCACTGACCTTGGTATCTGCAGAGGTGTTCCTCTCAAATTCCAATCCCCCTACTCACTGCAGGTTCCCCTTCTTAAATATGTTCTCCCAGAGGTGCTACCACCATCACTGAAGGGGTCGGTCTGGGCCAGAGGCGCATCTGACTTGGAGGTGGGGGAGCTTCCAGCAGCTTCTCACAGGAGCCACCCCTGCAGCCCCTTCCCTCACTACCAAAAAAACCCCACCCATGCCACACAAACCTATAAGAGGCATGTTTTGTGTTTAGTATCTAAGTGGCTCACCTGCTGTTATATGTTTCAGTTAAATTGCATCAAAAGCTCTTAGGATTTTTAACAAATATTTTTAGAAAGAGCAATTCAGTCCTTTATCTAAATATAGCTTTTAGCTTTTAAGTCTTTGAGAGAGGAGAGCACATGAATCTTTGATCCATGGCATTCCTCATGATCACAGCAGTAGTACTTTCCACACCTGGCAGAAATAAGTATGGTACAGAGAAGTTTGTTAAACAAAAAGTTCATATTTTACAGAATAGACGTGTTTTATTATGGGTGAAGGATAAATCTAGGCATGTCCTTCAGTAGAAAGACAAGAGATACTAAAGAAAAATACAAAGCACAGGAAGATGTAGATGTGGCTAGAAACTTTCTTGGTGGTGTGACTGAAGTACCACTTACCTCCTGTCTGATATTTGATACATCACTAAAAATAGAGAAGAGAGGCTCACCCATTGTCCCTGTTGATGACAGCGGAGCCAAATCTGTTCATCCTTAGATGTCTGGAATGGGAATGCAATGTAAATCAGCATTTTATTTATTTATTTATTTAATTTTTTAACGAATTGATGTTTAACAGAAGATTTCTCCAAAAGTCACGCTATGTCCACATATATTTGATGGGGTTACGGTTTTTTCTGGTGTTGTTTTTCTTTAACTGAGCCAGAAATAGCATCATTACCAATGTTGCTGTGGTAATGGCACTTACAGTGATGTCTGGAAGCGCTGAAGAAATTTTTCTCATAGGAACAACCAGATTTTTATTTCCCCCCCCCTTTCTAGTAATTGTTTCAATATTATAAGTTGAAATGCTCATTTATTGCTGAAATTGTTATTATTGAGTACACTTTTTCATTGTCACATTGCCATGGCAACTGAGTGACATGTTTGAGTAGAATTATCTGTTTCCAGATGGAGATCTTCATTCATAAGATTTGCCTACTGAGAATTTTTGCAACATATTCAACTAAAAATTCTTCTTCCCTTACCCTTCCAAAGAGTTTCATGCTAGAGGCGTTACTGCTTTCTGGTTTATATCCTGTGATGGATTTTGTGGTGGGTGTTATACTCGACAATATTTCTGTCTTTTATTTGTGGTTCACTTATGTTGTTTTTCTTTCAGTTCAGTTGGGCTGCTTTTCTTCAACTCAGTATTTTCTGTGGCAGTCCTGTAAACCCATTCCTCCTCCATTTGAGTTCTTGGAAATCTTCTCTTTTTATATAATATACCACACAATGGAAGACAGTACTTGGTTTTTACTCTTAAACTGGAAAGGAACATAAAGATGTATTTCTTGTTATGTATGATATACCCCACTCGTGAGTGATAGTGTCCTAAAATTTTTATCATATTCACTAATCAATTTTTAGTTTTGCACAGGAAAGAAGCATAAAGATGTTTCACTTTTGGTTTTGATGTAAAACTGTATTTAGGAAAAAAGAGAAAGGATATTACTCTTTAGCAAGGTAGAGCAAGGTAAATATGCCTAGAACTTTGTATAATTTCGTTTATCCTGAAATTCTTAGAGTTTTAAAGGTCTTGTTGACTGTCAGACTTAATTAGGTCTTACTCGATCTCAGGCAACATTTCAGGATTTCTCTGGGTTTGTTTCTGATCGCTCAGGCCAAAATATCTCAAAGTGCTGTATTTAGGAGAAATCAGAAGGTAAAAATCAAAAGGTGAATTTAGGAACCTTTACTTCTTCAATTCCAGCTCTTACCTTATGAGGCAAAACCTGGTTAGCAGTTTTCTGCAAATACCTAAAGGTGTTACCTTTAGGGAAGGCATCAAAGGCCCATTCCTCCTATCTGTCTTTAATCTAATCTTCATATTCACTTGTGCCATTAATGACCATACACCCCATGACATACTTCAAGCTCTGTCTCTTGCTTAAGCATCCATTCTTTTGTATTTGCAGTGCTTTCATCCTGACAGTAACTTTAGAACATGAACAATCTCATAAATAGCTCAGAATTTGTGGTTTCTGAACACCCTATCTTATATATACCATATCTATAAAAGATAAATGTTATCTTCACCTGGTCAAAAAAGTCTATATGTAGTTGTGTCTTCCCAATAATAACATAATATAGTGCAAGACCTGTCTTCTGCAAATAATTATTTGAATTTAATTGCTATATTCAGTATATTTGAAATAATGGATGTTGTCTTATCTGTGAAGAGCAAGGTGTTACGCACCAGACTCATTTCTTCTCCATTACGCCAACTAGCAGTGTCCTCCCTAGCTAAGCTGCTCGCTACTACCTTCTCCTTTGCACCATTTGTTTGCCCTTTTGGTTGACTGCTCGTTGCAGTCAACAGTCTTGGCTGGGAATGTGCTAAATATTGACTGGTCTCATTGCTTTCAGGAATTGTTCTGCATTTCTCATGTCAGGTCTCCACTTGAAGAGACTTGTGACGGGCCCATAAAAATGAAGAGATTTTACAGCTTAGCTTGATCCAGGGGAAAAAAAAGGGAGTTCAGTAAGAATTTGAAGGGTAAAATTTATGTCATTGAGTACTGTAAATGCTAGAGGGAGACCTGTGAGCAAAATCTAGTGTTTGTCCTCAGATAGAAGGAAGGTTGCAGGTACAAATATCAACATTTTAGCTGTCTTTCAGGCAGTTACTTGTATTTAAGCAGCCTGGTTCAATGACTATTTAAATTAGTTAGAGGTGGGGTTTTTCCTCAATGTGTTGGCCAGTTCAGAAAGTGGATGTTTCCAGGTATGCTTTGTCATACCTGGGAAGCTGTAGGGCTTGTAGTCAGCTGGATACTCCTCCTTTTTCTTTCTGTGGCAGTATAATTACTTAGCTGGTTTTTTCCTCCTTCAAAAGTGGAATCATATCTATTTATACCTGCCTCCAGCAAGTGACTACTCAATATAAGCTGATGTTGCCAATATATTGTATTTGTGCTCCCTATTTTAAGGAAAATATTTTGCCTGTGATAGGAAATTATGAGAGCTTATGAGTAATAGTATTGCTTCAAACTTTACATTGCTGATCCAGTCCCTTCATCTCTGTGTGTATCTGATAAAACAGTTGTTCATGGCTTAGTCCTCTCTTCTGCTCCCATTAACTGAAATTAGGTTGATCGTTCACTTTCCACAAGCCAGTGCTGCGTTTGCCTGTTTGTCTGATGATGGTGCATGCACCACTTGCTCACAACATAGTGGTTTGATGGAGTTGCTAGCTGCTTGGCACTCCTGTCTGTTAATCATTTATTCAGGGACTGAAGCCTGGGTGTTGGCCACTCAGCCTGCTTCTTTCTTAATGTGCCTCATCCCCAAGAGGTAGTCTCTTGGCCTTTAAGGCAGGTTGTGAGTTTTAGATTGTGTCAAATTTACATTGCTTTTTGCAATACAAGTAGAGATTTCTCATGCCCAAACGCATACCATATAATAGAGCCATGACAATATTGATTTTGTAAGACACTTTCTATTAAAAGAGTAATTCTACTAACATCTACAGAAGCAAGCGTCTACTTCGACCTCTTGAATTTCTTTTATCTGTACTCTCCTAAGGAGAAAGTGGATTTCTCTGAAGTAAGACTTGCTAGTTGGTGGGCTGTATTCAGTTTGTCCTGGAAATGTAATGAAAAATGACCCATTTATATTTGGAAACTTTCTTGCTCCTGCATGTCTCAGGCATGAATTGTCCAGGCATCTGCACTTTTCCTGCAGTTGGTAGGATGGAGGGGAGAGTAATACCAACTGTGCTACGCTGCACAGATCACTGAATAATTATTGTATTCATAAGTAAAGTACTGGGGGAAGCAGATTTACTAACACTGTTGTAAATATCTGTGGATATTACACAAGAAATCTGTGTAAAAGTCTTTGCCACCATTTCAGGGCTGCTTGATGCATCTGGTAAATGATGCAGCATTTGAAGGATCTGTGGCCATGTTCAATGTGACTTGAAATTATGTTTTTGAGAACTTTTGATGATGCTGATCTCTAAAAAGACTAGTGTGGAGCTGAAGCTGGAAGGGAAGCATGTCCTAGAAATTCTCACAACCATGAAGAGTGGGAACAGGCTGCCAGGGCAGCTCAAGTATTCCTTAAATGTCCTGTGTCCACATAGTAATCCTTACCCTCACCTGGCCTGACTCTGTCCACAGGTTATCTAACATCTATTCTCTTTATGAATCCTACACAATTCAGGGAGAGCTCCACTGAAGTTAATAGCAAGAGGAGGTCTAAAGAAAACATTGGACTTGCTGAAGATGGTCATCCGACTAATGGGCTTGAAGAAAAAGCAGAGGCATTGAATGTATTTTTTGCCTCAGTCTTTAATAATACTGATAGACCTTCGGTTGCCCAGTCCTCTGACTCGGAGGACCACAACTGTGGGAACAGTGACTTTCCATGTGTGGACACTGAAGTTGTAAGAGACCAGCTGTATCAGCTGGATATTCACAAGTCTGTGGGGCCTGATGGGATTCACCCCAGAGTACTGAAGGAGGTAGCGGATGTTATGGCAGGACCCCTCTCAATCAGCGACCAAAGGACTTGGGAGCCTGGGGAGGTCCCTGCTGACTGGAAGCTAGCCAGTGTTACTGCAGCCTACAAAAAGGGCGTGAGGGAAGGCCCAGGGAACTACAGACCTGTTAGTCTAACCTCAGTTCCTGGAAAAATTATGGAGAAGATTATACCGGGTACTATTGAAAAGCATTTAAAGTATAATGCAATCATGAGGCACAGTCAACATGGGTTCACAAAAGTAAAGTCCCGTTTAACTAATTTGATATCCTTCTATGATAAGGTCACCCTCCCAGTGGATGAAGGGAAGGCGGTGGATGTAGTTTTTCTGGATTTTAGTAAGGCTTTTGATACTCTCCCTCGCAGCATTCTTCTGGACAAGTTGTCCAACGGTGGGATGAGCAGGTTCACGGTGTGCTGGGTGAAGAACTAGCTGAAGGGCAGAGCTCAAAGGGTTGTAGTGAATGGGGCTACATCTGGCTGGTGACCAGTCACGAGCAGTGTTCCTCAGGGCTCAACGCTAGGGCCAGTGCTGTTCAACATGACTATCAACAATCTGGATGCAGGAGTTGAATGCACCATTAGGGCGTTTGCTGATGATAGCAAACTGGGAGGTGCTGTTGACTCTCTTGAGGGACAGGAGGCCTTGCAGAGGGATCTAGATAGATTGGAGCATTGGGCTGTGTTTAATGGGATGAAAATTTAACAAGTCCAAATGCCAGATTCTGCACCTGGGACGGAGTAATGCTGGGCACAAGTATAAAGTGGGAGAGGAGTGGCTGGAGAGCAGCCCTGCAGAAAGGGATCTGGGGGGGGCTGGTGGGCAGCAGGCTCAACAGGAGCCAGCAGTGTGCCAGGGCAGCCAAGAGGGCAAACCGCACCAAACACGGCATAACCAGTTGGTCAAGAGAGGGGATTATCCTGCTGTATTCAGTGTTGGTGTGGCCTCACCTGGAGTACTGTGTGCAGTTCTGGGCCCCACCATTTAAGAAGGATGTGAAGGTCCTTGAATGCATCCAGAGGAAGGCAACCGAGCTGGTGACAGGGCTGGAAGGCATGTCCTGTGAGGAGTGGCTGAGGACTTTGGGCTTGTCTAGTTTGGAGAAGAGGAGGCTGAGGGGCAACCTCATTGCTCTCTACAGCTTCCTGAGGAGAGGAAGTGGAGAGGGAGGTGCTGATCTCTTCTCCCTGGGATCCAGTGAGAGGATGTGTGGGAATGGTTCAAAGTTGCACCTGGGGAGGTTGAGACTGGACATTAGGAAGCATTTCTTTACCGAGAGGGTGGTCAAACACTGGAACAGGCTTCCTAGAGGGGTGGTCGATGCCCCAAGCCTGTCAGTGTTTAAGAGGCATTTGGCCAAAGCTCTTTAACAACATGCTTTAACTTTTGGTCAGCCCTGAAGGGGTCAGGCAGTTGGACTAGCTGATTGTTGTAGGTCCCTTCCAACTGAAATATTCCATTCCGTTCCATTCCATTCCATTCACCTGGTAAAAGCAGCATAGATTTGTAAGTAGTAATGGTGCAATAATTACAAGAGTGTTGTCATGATGGTGATGATAAAGATTGGGAAGCCAGGTGCCAGCAAGTCCTTAGTTCACACACCAAACAGCAATGCCTGACAGCACTCTCTTACAATCAGTTAGAGAAGAAATACAAAATTAAGTTTACAACAAACCTCCTCGTTCCCATGTTGCCTCCATCCTATTGAAGTGTATCAAACATTCATACATAAATCTGATTCAGTCATGGGCTCATCAGTGCACTGGTCCACTCACAACAAGAGATGAGGTCTTCCAAGGAAGCATCCCTTACAAGCAGTCGGCATCAGATGGTCTGCTGCACGGGTGTGCACTCGGTGTTTGATCACAATTTAATCTCTTGGAATAAGCAGGAGACGTTTCAGAGGTTATTTTTGCCACTGAACATCAGGACCTTCATACCTTACTCATTTTTTACAAGGCTGGGTTGAACATGCCTCTCTTTTAGTTAATGTGGACCAGCTGTGGGTTGTGCAAACTTCTTTTGTGCTATTTTCTCTTTCTCATCTGTTTTCCTATTCAAATCCGTACGTAACACTGTGGGAGTTTTATGCTTTTTCTTCATGTGGGTTTTATTGCTAATCACAACAGAGGTCATTGAAGGAATGAGAAAAATGTAAGTTAGATATTGCAGTCAATCAAGTACTTGTAATTCTTAGCCTTTGTTGTGTTCAGCCTTTTTGGTTTTATGAATTGTCACCTCCAGATTACCTAAATTCCATTTAAAAAAGAGAAAAGAAATTTAGAGAAGTTGTTCGCATTTACCAATCTAATAATATGGTCTTAAATTCTTCATCTGTTTTGAGCCTCTGCACCTGAGATGCTGCTATTTGATAAATTCACAGTTTTATTTAAACTCTATAATAAAAAAAGTGTGTAAGTATGGACTACGCAAAATGCAAAACCATGTTGTATTTTTTTTTAAAAAGATTGGTTTTTGTAGTTAAGCTTATTTAACTTAGGCATTCTGTGGTTAACAGTTTCCTGAAAAGAAGCTTCCTTCTAAATAATTTTGATTTTTTTTTTTTAACAATACAGTAACCCAGAATAATCAATTTGTGTTTTCTTTTTCCCTTAGCAAGTGAGATATTGCTTGAAAACCCAATGAAAAAGAATAAAGTTTATGCGGTTTCTTTTAATTTGCCCAGGTTTGCCTTTTATTCCCAGTGTACTGTGTCTCATTTAATTTTGTATAAACATCTTCAACTTCAGTGGGGTAGTTTCTCTTCTGCATTATATATCCTAGCTGGAGGAGTGTAGGTACAAAACTCTGTGTTTTTCTGATAGATTTGTGTACTACAAAGGTAACCAGAGCAAAAAGCTGGAATAGGGGCTGAGAAAAGACAGTGTTGGTACTGCAAGCACTGTTTTTTCGAGCTAGAAAAAATAATGACGAAATCCCTTCTTGTCCTATCAAAGGAAAAAAAACCCTTTATTCAAGTTTCAGTGAGGCTGTTTACTGTGGGATAGCACATGTATGTTAGATAATATTTCCGTACTGGCACTGGGGTTGGGAATTTATTATTTGAAGAGCTGAAACACCTAGCTGATAAATATTAAGGGCAAACCAGGAATCTTACTTTTCTTATTACTTACTTTCACGCTGGATTTCTCTCTGGGTGACATTCATGTGCAGGAAAAATGGTGTCATGGTTTAGCCTCAGCCAGCAACTAAACACCACGCAGCTGCTCACTCACTTCACCCCCACCCAGTGGGATGGGGGAGAGAATCAGGGAAAAAAAAGTAAAACTAGTGGGTTGAGATAAGAACAGTTTAATAGGACAGAAAGGAAGAAAATAATAGTGATAATAATAATAACATGACAATAATAATAAAAGGATTGGAATATACAAACAAGTGATGCACAATGCAATTGCTCACCACTCGCTGACTGATGCCCAGTTAGTTCCCGAGCAGTGATCCCCTGCCCCGGCCAACTCCCCCCCAGTTTTATATACTGGGCATGACATCACATGGTATGGAATACCCCCTTGGCCAGTTTGGGTCAGCTGTCCTGGCTGTGTCCCCTCCCAACTCCTTGTGCCCCTCCAGCCTTCTTGCTGGCTGGGCATGAGAAGCTGGAAAATCCTTGACTTAGTCTAAACACTATTTGGCAACAACTGAAAACATCAGTGTGTTATCAACATCATTCTCATCCTAAATCCAAGACATAACACTATATCAGCTACTAGAAAGAAAAATAACTCTATCCCAGCTGAAACCAGGACAAATGGTCAGGGGGTTGGGAATGGGGAGAGGAAGATGGTCAGCATGCGACCTTTTCTCCAGAAATACATTATATGACTGTGCATTGTGTACTTTTTGCTTTAGCTCAGTTAAAATAGTGCAGGAAAAAATGAAATTAAAAAAAAAACAGCAGTGGTTTTTGGTGTGGTTTTTTTTTTTTCCAGCTCTTAACTTAAATTTTAAATAGCCTCTATCAGCATTGCTTTTCAGAGAAGGTTTTTTCAATGCAAGGAACATCCATGAGCAGACTCCTCTCTGTAGTAACTACTGTACATCGCTTGTTTGCCCACTGATAATAAAAATCCAGGGAGGATGCAGGAGCAAAGAAATTGTTTATATAGAACATATTATATGGAAAACTAGGTATCTGGGGGAGAGTACATACTGAACGTTCCCTGTTTGTGGTGCTGTGGCTATACTAGACCAGAGAGCTACTGAAAAATTTCTGGAAGCCAGAACTGGAAATTCTTACTGAAGCTTCAGTCAGGAAAAACTTCCTTGGTGTCAGTCACATTTAAGCCTTTGAAACTATATACATGTAATTTTTAGCTGCTTTGCTTAATTAGGGTCTTTTCTAGTCAGCTGTTTTGGCTTTAGTTTGGTTTTTTTTCCCAGCTGTTGAACTACACTGGTTCAATTTTTTTTTTCTTTTTTTTTTTTTTTTTTTCTCGGTGCTCAGATGAGTATAGGATCAAACCAGTGGAAGAGGTCAAATACATGAAAAATGGGGGAGAAGATGATCAGAAAATAGCAGCCAGGAACCAAGAAAACTTGGTAAGGATTGAACTTATCACTTATCTAATGAAATAACATGGCTCTGCTTTTGTAATGAAATATGCAACATGCAGCACTTTAAAACTACAGCTTACATGCGGCAAGAGGATTTTCTCCAAAATGTCATAACTCGCTGTGAAGCTCACATAGAAGGTGCAAAATACGACTTTTTCCTGCTTGTCTTTCTGAATTAGGCTCCACTTGATCTTGGAGCGAGTGCTTCCACGATTATGCTCGCTCACCTCCTTTGCAGATCCAAATATATGCACTTTGAAATGTATGTGTCTATATTGCAAATGAGTTGGTAGTAAAACAGCAATGCACTGCCATTGAGAAAATGACCTACTTATGTAGATATTATTTGCTCTGTGCTTCCTGGTTTTACATATTTTAAAATTCACAAGGAAGGCATTTTGGAATAGAGAAAGCAATATATTCATAACACAGCAGTTGCAAGAATCATTTTGTGTGTGTTTCTTTTTCCCTGATTTGAGCACCTTGCCGGCTTGTAGCTCCGCTTACGGGAAGGAAATCTCAGGTAAACTCTTAGCGCTGCTTGAAATAACTAGGATGCTGTTGAAGCGGCTTAAAAATCAACAGTTGAGTCACTTCTGGCATTTCTGAGAAATCATTTCTTCTCTTTTAAAGCTGAAGGAATGTTTTATAATTGGCTGACTGAGGCTTTGTGCAGTTTAACTTTTTGAAGACATCTCACAATTATAGTAGTTGGGTGCAAAATTTCACATCTGGTTCCACTCATTCATTGCAGCTTTTCTTCACGTAGGATTGTTTGTTTTTTTCCCCTCCATCAGTAAGACCAGGGGAACATCATCATCAGATTTCAGTGGAAACATAACCATTATTACCATTGAGGATTTGCCTTTTACCATCATTGGGCAGCTCTACAAAAATCCATTGTTTGAGTTTTTTTTCTTTTCCTTAAGATGTGAGTTCCAGGCAACCTGGATACTTTATATTCCATCTTCTAGACATGCATACTTGCGTTGTACAACTACACATGCATTCCTGTCATAAATAGCAGAGTTTATTTCGCTGGCCTAACCTCATTGCTCAAGTGGAGGTTGAGCTGCAGGCAACACGATTTCTGCTTTGGTCTACAGGTTAGGTATTTGCCACCTGCAATTTTGCATTGCTGATGCTCCAGTGGACAGTGCAGCTTCAGCTTGCAGCAGGATTTGGGGGTTTTTTGGTGCCTCAGAAACATTGCTGAGATTATCACCTTTTCTAGCAGCATCCACAGTGCATTCAGCTTTATCACCAGTGAAAGCACATTTCTTCTGAACTGGAAAAAGTGTGACTGCAAGATTTTTTGCTCATTTTGGAGACCCCAGTGCTTTGTTGGTAAACAGAGAAAAAGGAAGAATGAGCACAATCCTCAGTTTTTTTCATAAAAAATGGGAAAGTCTAGCAGGTTAAATTTTAAACAAGCCTTCAGCTGTAGTTAAAATTAGAATGTTTGCAGAAGGTAACATGCCACTTGAATGACAACGAGGAAGAGTTCACGAAAGCTTAGGTGTGCTGAGGCGACACAGTCAATGAAGTTGTATTCAAAACTAAGCAGAGATATTTTGCACTTTTTTTAGTGCCTGCTTTCTTGTAGCACCTATGTGTTTGCCTGATTAAATTCAGGAATAAGTGTTTCTACAGCACAGTGCTTATTTTATTATTGGCGGGTCACGTTTGATGGGAGCAGTGGGTTTGTTGGAAAATATAACTTAATATGGAGTTGGAGGGCTGGTATAGTTCTCTTGTCTGTCATATTTATCAGGAGAAAAAAAAAGACAACAACACAAGAAAGTCTTCAATCAGACAGGATGTATATACTTTAAAACAAAAACCATCTTGCACACCAAAATGCTCTATTTTCCTTTGCCTCATCTTACTATAAGTAGATTACATTGTCTGTAATGTATGCAGCTTTTTAATCCTGGGAATTGTCAAGTCCTCGTCACTCCTGGATTTTTTAAAGGGGTTTCACTGTTCAAGTTCTCCTTAGTAAACATGCTTCAGTTCACTTCTTAGGAGATGGGTTAAGCTACCCATCACTCAGGCTTTAGTTTTCTTAACGTGTGAAAAGTGGGCAAGCGCTTACATAATCCCATCTTCTCATCAGCCATTTCCAGACAACAGAAATTTTAGTAACAGGAAAAGGCGGTGGGAGAATTGACCAGCCCTTTTCCCTCCTCTCTTATTTCTGAATCCCATGTTTCTTTATTGTCACAGGGCTGCTAATTCACATCTCCTTCAGAAACGCGGCCCAGATGAGATGTATAACCTGAATGTCTTTATAGTCTGTTCCTTGGGAACTGTTCCTCTATGGGTTATTTTATCCTCAGATACTTGTGCTTGAATTATGTTATTCAGATACCATGGAATTTTTGGGTCCCATTATCATCCCTGTTACTTTTCTAAGGTATTTTGAAGTCTCACTTAAAAAAAAGATCTCTGCTTAAGTGAAAATAAAAGCACTTCACTTGTAACTTAGGCTCTTTGATGTGGTACCATCTCTGCCTTTGGTGTTGCAATTTTTCTGAGTCAGGGAAAAAAAAAAGGTCATGCACGTAGATAAAGAGAATGGGAGGACATGGCAGACACCAGGCAAATTGTCATTTTTTACTGTGGTCCTGTGGTCAGGGTCCCAGGCTTTTATTCTGTTTAAGGAGAGAGCTTGGGAAAGGCTGGTACAAGTGTGGGTATCCATGGGAGAGTTGAGGCTCTGTCAGTGAATCACCATCTACTTAGCTTCAACTGAGGCTTAAGCAGGGCTCTAAACTTGAGCAAGGCTGGCACTGTAAAGCAGAAATACTCCTAAGATGTATTGACAATGGGAATGGCTGTGCTAGGGCTCTATGCCAGGTGAAACAGAAGATGCTCCATGTGAAGACATTTTCTGGCAGAAGCAAAGGCCTCCTTGAATTAAAACGTAGGCTCTTGACAAGGTGGGGGGAAGAAAGGAAGAAAAGATAAAAAAGCCAAGCTTGTTTCAAACTCTGGCAAAGTCACTATTTTCCTGCCGTTCCTTCATATCCATTGGCCTGATTAACTTCTTTACGCAGGTTGTTTCTCCGGTTCTCCACTTGCTGCTGGGATCTCTGGTCCTGGTTTCATTCCTGGTACCTCTGGCTCCTGGCACCTTCCTGAGCATCCTGTCTGGGGTCTCCATCCTCAAAATGAAGCCAGACACATTGCACTTGGTGGGGAAGAATCCTGAGCTGACAGTCACGCATCATTGTAGCCTGCAGACAGGAATGGGATGTAGCAGGATTATGTGCTGGAGACCTGGGATTGTACTGCAGGCTGTCACTCTACACCGCGCGCTTTAATAGCTGCTCAGCTAAAACAGGGATGTTTGGAGTCAAATCTGTAAACAACTAGTAGACAGATGAAAGAAGGAAGTAATTTGTGCTATATACATTTTTTTGATCACAAGTGTTGGGCTATATATATATAGGAAAACATGGAATTTGTCTTAACTTTCAAATGAGGTGTGATTGCATGTAGAAAGTCACAAGTGTACTGTTATTCTCGGAGGTAAATAAGCAACTGTGATGTTTTTTTGTGCATTCAGAAGCAGAAGGCCTGGCTGTGATGATTTATCAGGGTCCTGGGCTGGTGTGGCTGAGAAGGCAGGCAGGCTGGCTTTGCCCACAGCGGGCCAGGCTCAGTCAGGGTTGTTGGCTCAGGCACAGCCAAGACGATGCTGTCTCCATGCACAGCTCGGTGCCACCATGCCAAGTGAGGTGATGAACCCCCATGTGTGAAAACTAAACCTCAACTCCCTGTGGATGCAGAGCAGCTCAGCAAAACCCCACTGGGTCAGAGGTGAGCTCTCCTGGGTTTCCCCATCTTTTTGGGGGGACTCTGGGTTTTTTAAGGGTTTTATGATAAGCCTTCTCCAACAAAAGAGAGTTTTACCAACTTTGAGTTTACCATAAAAGCTAATCATGGCTAATCACATATGTCACATACCCGGTTTTGTTACTTTGGAAAGCTAAAATGCTAAAAATCAGGAAGTATTAATATTTTAAAAGGCTAACTCTATTCTAAAACATATCTGCTACAAGCAGGTATCACCGGAATCAATAACACGTTTTACTATTTCTAGAGATCTATTAATTTTTTATTTGGAAAGGACTCACTGTTTAGCTCTACACGGTCATGTTAAATATATGGAGTACAATTCATAACAGCCTATTTCACATTCATAATAGGACAAATTTAATTGTCCTCTTTTCCATACTCTTGCAGCACTAATGGCTTTCCATTGTAAAATTTCATTGCCAGAAAAGGTAAAATAAGAAGGTGTGTTGTATTCGTGCAGCTTAGCATTGCTTTGGCAAACTTGATGAGCTGCATCAGTTTTCCTCTGAGATGGTTTGTAATAGTACAGATACCACTGAAAGTATCAAATACCTAAAGCTACAATTTTTTTTTGTGTTATTGTTATTTATTGCAGTTCAGTTTTTGGATGTTTTTGTAACTTCTAGTAATAGAAAACTTTTTCTGGTCTGCACTGGCACAAAAGGCTGCTTATTGGGATTTTTATTCTTTGTTATCCAAACCCTCAAAACAATTGGGCATAATCCCCTGTTTTGTCCTGAAGCTCCATAGTGAAATCGTATGTTAGAGCTTGAGATGAATTCCTGCTGGAGTTGGAAGAAAATTGCCTCTCTCCGTTGCTCTTGCTATCTCTCACTCCACCTTTAATAACACGAACAATGTTTTACTTTTTTTTACAATAAGTATAAATTTCCTCTCCACTTGCCTGCAAATGCAATTTTTGTCAGCCTTACCTGCGCTGTTACTTCCTAACTGTCTCGAGCTTCTCAGCTCAGCTGCTGTTGTCCATTTATCATTCAGCTCCATAATACTTAGTGTTGCAAAACCTCAGTCTCTGTGGCTCTGTATTCAACACCAGTTACCATTTTCTGCAGTGATATGTTAAAAATAGACAGTAGTATCTGATAGATGAAGTGTATGAAATTAAAAGCCTAGCAGAAAATGAGGAATGAAACAACTAACAACTGTATAAGATGTAATACGTGAAAGTGAAGATACTGTCCATAATATAAATATTTAAATAAGTACGCAAAATAGGTATTATAGATACATCAATCATAAACATTTTGTGATGTGTAATGCAAATATTGGCATATGTCTGAATTCCAGATCGATTTAGGAAAATAGCTTTTTTATTCTATTGCCAAGCTGCCTAATCTAGGCGCTAAAATAAATACGAAGAAATAAGCTAGCTAGAAGAAATAAGCTAGCCACCACTCTCTGGGATTAATTTATTAGGGGTATTTGTGGTGTTCTCCTTTCCACATATGCAAAATACTACAAGTGCAAATTTAAGCATGGGAATACAATTCGTTTGGTAGTTCAAAGTGTTTAAAGGCACTGCTGCTTACTATTTCTCGATAAGCTTTGAATTGCTATGTTTTAAATGCGTAACTATATATTTATCACAGCACTGGTTTAGTACATTGGTGAAAAGCTTTGTAAAAATTAAAATTAGTATCATATTAATGTATCCTACAGTACTAAGATTTCAGGCTGTAGTTTCCTAATTAATTATTTTAAACCATTTTGCAACAATGGCATGTTTCAAAACACGATTTCAGGACAGAATTTGCTCATGCCCTGCTCATAAGGGGAGAGAAACCAGAAATGCCCAAGACCAACAGCCCTCAAGCCCTTCAAAAGAAGAACTTTTCCTGTTTTTTTTCTACCCTGAAGAATTTTGGTGTGTTAAATCCTGTGTTGAACCCTCATTTGCTTTTGGTGCTGTATGCAGCATCATCCAGGAGATTCCGTCCCACCGCTGGCACGGTGTCAGCTCCAGGTACGAGTGTTGGGACGATTGCATCATGTTGGTTTGTTATCCACTGTCAAGGATGGATATCTAGATATCTTTCTATATATAAAGGAGAGACTATTAACTTCTCTGCCTCTTGCTGCCCTATTTTCCCTTCTCCTATTTTCAGATATAAAGCCTCAGCTCAACAAAACACTTGAAGATGTTGTTGGCTCTTGTGTTGGAATCCAGGCAGGAAGAAAAACGTAAAAAACCACTGAAAAGTATAGCTTAGGTCATTTTGGGAGGAAAAAAGAAATTGAGATGCCCTTTTTCTTCAGTTCCTGGGGCATAAGAATAATAAAACAACAAAGTGAACATCACCAGTTGTGCATGGAGACTTGATAACGTGTAGGGGTTGCTACACTGCCTATCCATTGCATCTCCTGTAGTCCTGAGATCTGGAAAAGAGAGCAGAGAAGTTGAGGGCTACAAAGCAAGGCTACTCCCCCACACGTTTTCCCATAAGGAGAGAGGCATCCACTTTGCCTAGATGCTGCATCAGCCAAATCCTGGGGCCCCTAGGGAGGTCTGGGGAAACAGGTCCCACAGGCTTCTTGTAGACTAGCGCAGAGATGCTCCCCATCTGGACTGCTCCTCTCTCGAGTTCAAGAAATAAACCATAGAACAAAAGCTGTCGCTACAAAACGCAGCTATAGAATAAGTAAGTAAATGAAAGCCAGGGATTAAAATTTAAAAGTAACTAAATGAAGGAGTAACGAGCATAATATCAAGCTCCTCTCTGCTGGAGGTGGCAGAGTTCATGTTAGGATAAAGGAGGCAGCCTCCCGCACCCTGCAGGCAGGCAGGCAGGCAGGGGTGCCCATGAACCTCCCAGCCCCGGGCAGCTGCAAGGGCAAAGGTTTCGTTTCCTTGAGGCAGAGCTGCTCTGAGCAGCGCCGGGACAGACTGGGCAAAGCAAATGATGTGCCCCAGTCGGTGAAGAGGAATTTTGCTTTTTTACTTTTATTAGATGGCACCTAAGACATTCCCCTGGGAATATATAGTTGTTTATTGGATGTATTTTCCTCCACTCCTCATCGGTGCATTTTATGCTGCAGATACTCCCAGGTTCCCTGTCCCAGGGAAATTATAAAGTCATCCTTTGGGTTTTTTTTTTTTTTTCCAAAGTCTGAGATCCTAAATGAATGCTGCCCTATCTCTGTCAGTACTAAGTAATTATGACATTTCAATTTTCATAAACCAGCCTCTCCAATGTTTTTGAGAGAAATGCATTTGAAGCTGAAATAGAAGTGCACAGAAAGGATATTGTTACTAGAGCCAGTTACTTTAAACACCATGCAATTAGTTCATTTTCATATTGCCCATTTCATTTCAAATTTGCAGTGATATTCTTCAAAGAATGGTTTCTCATAATGAATTTATGACAGTTTTAGCTCATTCCACTTACAGGTCACTGCATATTATTTAGACATCAAAGTAAATGATTGCCCTGAGTATTAATATTCTTTTTCTCCTGGATTCCATTAAGAATTATTTTGGTGGAAGAAGTATTAATTTTTCCTCTAGTATTTAATTTTTTAAAATCTCTAAAATAAGTGGATACTATTAAACGTGTTTTTAGCAAGTCTTAAAATAACATACAAACTAATTGTGCCCAGATACATTTCCTCAGACAGGTCCTTGTTTCAGTCTTCACCCTCTGTTGAGTAAACCTTCATAGTGGTCTTTTAAGAGGTAGAATGATACAATTTATCAGGCTGTTGATGGATGTGATTTTAAAGTAGAAAGCTAAAAAAAAAAGATTATATTTCTTTCTAAGTGTATTAAAATAACAATGTCTAGAAGCAACGTGCATTTGCACTCTTGCTAATGTTTGCTAGGGAGAAAAAATAGTAATGAAGGTCTAATGCCCAAGAGCCTTGGGCAAGTGTCAGGAGCAAGTTTGCAGGATTAGCTACATCGTCAGTGTAAAGGATTCTTGCAAAACCTGCAGAGATGTTCCCATCACTTGTGGGAGTAGATAATTTTCCATCTGGGTTGTGTTCTTTCCATGCCTGTATCATTTTAATGGGTGAGTTTCTGACTGGGATTTTTTTCCCCTCTCTGGGAAAGCTGATGCTGTTGAGAAGGAGGGTGGACGCTGAGCTGTTGGTGAAGCAGGAGTCAGCAGTGATGGCAGGGTTGCTTGCTGGGAGTGAACAATGCTGCTGGTTTTTAAATCCTTCGCCAATATAAGCTACATCCCTCTGTTCAGGGTCCTCTTAAAAGTTCAGCCGAGTTGCTCTCCCTTCACTGTCAGGCACTGGCTGAAAGTTTGCTTTGCCAAGGAAGTTCTTTTTCAGAGCAGTCCTACCTAGGACTTAAACTGCAAAACTTAAAGCATTGCTGCTTGTTGGCTGAAATGTGTCAGACTTCTCCAGACCACATCATCCAGGGTCTATAAATGTCAGTGTCTGAACCCTGAGCAGGATGCTGCTGCAGTGAGCTCTGGCAGTGGCAGGCAGATGGGCACAGTGATGTGCCTCCGTAGCACTGAGTATACTGGCCCACCAGCAACCATGAGCTTGTGGGCATTTCTCAAATCCTCTCATTGTCATCATCCTTGTGCTTGAAGTTACCAAGGCCATGGGCATTTGTATGTTCTGGATGTGCAACTTTCAATGCTGCTCTCCAGGAGGAGGTATAGAAATGTATACTGTTCCCTGTAACAGTTTATCGCACACTTTGCAGTAAACGAGCCTGCGTTGCAGTGCTGCCAGCATCAGCCATTTGAAAATGAGTCAGCTGACCAAAATATATAGATTATGTAAAAAAATTGTTATTTAAAAACATTATACATAAAGCTCTGGAAGTTTTTTTATTTAAGTGTTTCTTCCATGATCGTGAGGACTGGGAACCTATNCCCCCCTCCTTTTTTTTTTAGAACTGAGATTCTTTTTTATTCTTTCTATTATTTTTTTAACAGTTTGAACATCTCAAAACTGGAGGAACTGAAGCTTTAAGAAAGATGAGCAATAAGATTTTGAAAGTTGTCAGCAATAGAAGCTATCTGTATCCTCTGCTTTCGTACTTGCTCTTCAGCAGTTGCCTGCTAGGTGTTAATTATTAATTCTGCTGTTTTGGAACAAAGGATAAGACAAGATACAGGCAGAAATGAACACACAGAAGTGCCTAAAATCATCAAAAACTGCTGTTGGAGAATAAAGCTGGCAAATCCAGGCAGCTGTGCTGACAGCTAGCCCAAGAGTCCCAGGCTGGGAGTACCGCTGACCACTGGTGAGCTGCAGTCTCCTGTCTCCCTTTGATAGGGTTGAGGTAGAAGTTCATCCTTTCATCTGTTCACATTTAATTATAGACGATATATGGGTTTGCTCAAGCTTTCTTTTCAGGCACAGGACTCTTTCAACTGAGGCGGTCATGGAGAAAACACAGGGCCCAGGATTTACACATACCTGGTGAGATGCTAATTTCAGACTATTGAAGTGCATGGAAATAATAAGCAAATTTATCCATAGATATTTCATTAGATATTTAACCTTGCAGCCTTAAAGATCTCCCAGTTTTAGTTTGAATACAATATTGTACCTGGAAAAGAAAGTTTCAAGATGCTGAGAGATGGGATGGGCCGTTTTAGACCCCGAACCAATATTGTGTTTATTAATTTTGATTTATTGAAGCTGAGGCAGTGCCCTTGCAGGGCTGGGACATTCCGCTTTGGTTTCAGGCAAATCATTCTTACAGTCAGTGCATTTTTGCTGTAACTTGTTTATACCGTGACTGTTTTTTTCAGTGGAAAAATGGTTTTCTTTTTTGAACTTCCCTAATGTCTTCAAAGACCAGTTAAAAGAGGTGAACTTGAAGCTGGTCAAATGAACTGTTGTCTGCTGTACATAAAAGGTCTCCAGCACCCAGTTCTTGGGATTTAATGCTCTGCAGTGGCTGGGGTCCTGTGACAGATGCTTCCTTCTCTCCTACCTTTATCCTGTGTTTCTTTGAGCAATGCCAACACTTTGATCCCCTGGGCTGTTCATAGAGAAACGCATCTTTAAAGTGGTTTCTAGTAGCTGGAAGCTCAGCTTGCTTACACTGACTTACGATGGCTTTGTGTAGATTCAGAGATCAAATTTAAAGGTGAGGGCTGACCATTATGAAAGGATGGGATTTGTTCATTTTTTTAGGGAGGAGATCGCTTATGCTGTCTTCTGAGGTTGGTGACAGCTGGTTTGATCTCAAACACAGTGAAACAGATGACACTTGACAGCTCTCTAATGCAAAGTAGACCTCAACATCCGTGTTGGATGTCTCTCTCGAGTGGAATTTAATGCATCTTCTTGAGTGACAGGCAAGAAAGGTGGCATCTTCTGCAGCCAGCAGAGCTGCTAGGGTGAGTACGGTCCAAAGGCCCAAAGAGGAATCTGCGTTAGTGACTGCTGAAAGCAAGCGGGAGTTAAATGACCATCCTAGGAAGAGGTTGGGGAGGTAAAGAAGGAAGGGTAAAATGTGAAAGGTGGGCAGAAAAGGGGAAGAGGAGCAGAAACGCTGCCAGGAGAGGCAAGAAGAGTTTCAGAGGGCTCTCTGCAGCCCTGAACTTCTCAGCTTGTCTTAGTTGAGGAGAGGCATCCTTCCTGTAAGCAGTGGGGCACCCTATGGGCTACCTTAATGAGACACGCACCTCAATACTGACATGTAGGGAGATACCCGTGTTTCCTTCAGCAAAGGTAGCATCCCACCAGCCAACTTTTTACTCAGCCTTAAATCCATATAGCGGTAGCTGAGGGCACTCATCAGCTCTAAAAAAATTTCGATGGGGCCTTTCTAATGTAGGTGGGAGCTTATTCTTGGCATTTCTTTCCAGGTGTTTTGTGAGTGGTCTGGTGATTTTTATATGATCTCTCCCAGTTTAATCCCACAGGGATTGCCGTGGTCACACAGTGTTGTCCTGTAGGAGGTGGGTCAGGTCCTGTGTGTCAGTCTTTACTCTGTACGTCTGAATGGTCCTACTGGTTGTACTGGTGCAGAGATTTCAAGAGGCAGGTCTGTGCTTTTGCCATGAACAGCATGTGATAGCAGCACATTGCATAATCTGCATTTGTCATTATTTGAAAAACAGAGTTTTCTAACATGTTTTTTCAAATGAGCTTTTTCAGTTTTGAATTTGCTTCTTTTCTGTTAAAAGCCCCGTTGCTTCTCTGTTACGGGATTATAAAACCAGGAGCTCCCAATCCAATTTGCACCATTATTGTTTTGAAACGCTTGCATTTTGTCCCCTTTTTTATATAAACAAGGCAATTTTTTTCACTATCCAATCCATGTGAGACTTTCTCCATCATCTAAATTATTTTTAGTGTTGTTTTCCCCCGCTCTTCTTGGTTATTTAGTAAGAAACGTAAAAAATACTTTCAGAAGCAACATACAGTAGAAGATCCAAGAGTGAGGAGTACTTGCAGGACTAAAAGTTGTAGCAGGAGAGCACTAATTATTTAATTAATCTTCAAAACAACAATATTTGTTGTACTGAATGAGCATGAAACATTATTTTCCTGTTTCAATAGTTGCTGCTTTTGTTAGGTTTTCCACCTGTTAGGCAATTGTATGTTCACATTGTTCCTGAGCGGGAATGTTTTCCACCGCTGCAGCAGTTGGTTTGTGTTTGCTTGCTTGCTATTTTGATTGTGCTTCATCACAACATGTGAACAAAGTTGGTGAATGTTTATAAAGTTTGCTATGGAGAAAATGGTGGTATTTTGCATGAAATTATTTGAAACCACAGTGGACATTTTTAAGCGGATTTTTTGAAATTTTTTTTTTTAATTCTTTCAGGGAAATGAGGAGTCTCTGCAGAGGCTGAGCTACCCAGGCATTTTATCAGCTTAGGTTTGCTGCGACAGTGCTGCAGTGAAGGCCACATGCAGGCAGAAGACATCCTGATTTAATGTCTTCTCTAGAGAAAGTGAAAAGAACTGGAGATGCCTGTTGGGGCAGCTTATTAGCTGTATTAATGGGCTTGTTCTTTAGCTCTAATTACTGCATTCTCAGGATGACAGGCTTGGCAAATCCAGGTCTGCCTGAGACCTGGCGTGACCTCGGAAGGTGCTTCCCTGTTTGCTTTCCTGCTGCCTCACATTTTGGGACAATTGGGAAGGTAACAACATCCCCCAGCCTACGCTGGTCTACCTTGCCAAGGGGGTTTGCTGGTGCTGGGGTGGCCACTGCGGAGGTCTCCAGGGTGGTGTGAAGCTGTGGGATGATCCCTGAGGAGGTGAGTGAACCAAGAGGAAGGGTTTTATTCCTGGTGGTGGATGAAAATGGGGTCGTGTAACCTACACACATGGCTAAAGGAATCTGATGGTGTTACTGGTGTTCTTGAGGCGTTGCTGGTGCCCTACACAACCCCCCAAAAAAAAGAAACTAGCAGTGTGATAGAGCTGGGAAGGGGAAGGGGAGGGATACAAATGTAATGTTTTCAGGATTTTTGGGGGATATTAAGTGAAATTGGAGGATTTTTTTTTTCTTTTTCTAAACGAGAAGCTTTTTCAATTATTTATTGGCTTACATAAGATGCCTGGAGTATCGGTTAGGCACTTGCCCAATAGAGTGGGCATAAACAATTTTTAGTCTTACAAAGTTGAAGGTGGCAACTTAAGCTCCTGTTTTAAATAGCGGGATGGAGGCTGGAGTTGAGACTGTGTGAATGTTTGGGGTTCACATCACCTCTGCGTCAGTAGACTCCCTCTCTGGCATGTGGTGGGGCACTGCTGATGTTTACAGCATTGCTGCCAGCTCCAGCTAGTCAATGTGAAATTCCCAATATCAGATATCTGCCTCCAGTTGAACTACAAATGCTTCAGCCACTTTGAAGGATAAAACGATGAGCGTATCTGTCCATCTCTACTATGTATGCTTAAACTGGGGCTAGAAGGGGCTCAGCCTGATTTTATTTTCACTATAATTTCACTTTCAGCTTTGGTTGTTCCCCTTTGCTTTTGCAGATAGCCAAGATCAGCTGCTCTGCAGGCAGCTGAGAGACTCAAGTGCGTGTGTTGAAAGGGATTTCTGCATTTCAGCTGGTGGAAGGAGGAGAAAATTGTATTGGAAGAAGGGGAATCAATATAAAATTATACCATTCAAGGGTTCAGGGTTTTTTTTTTAAGTAAAAACAAAAATTCAGAAAAAAACCCTATGAAAATAAATTTATGCTTGTAAAAGCAAGCACTTTGCTATTATGAAAATGCTGGGCAGATGATTCAGGCTCTTGTGCGTACAGAGGACGATGCAGTTTGGAATGACTTGTAGTTGTAAAATAAATCTCCTGTATACATTAATAATTTTTAATGTGAAGCACTAGTTTACACAGATAGCAAAGTAATACTGAACTAAGCTAATATGCAGCTTACCAAACAGTCTTGTGTTTGTTCTCACTGGGAAGAAAACCTTTTTTTAGCTTTAAATTGTTTGCTCCTTGCTCCTGCAAGAAGCAGTATTAGAGTTCAAATGCAGCTCTCCGGTGCTCCACTTTCATCTCCCACACTTGATCTGCACAAACCGCACTGGCTGTGTACTTCTGCGTGCTGCTTCTATCTAATATGTAATCTCTTTCCATGGGATAGCATCAAAGACAGGTGGCTTTAAATAAAATAAACAAGCTGCCAAATAGTCTATGCATGGGAACACAAACCCAATGCTTTTTAATAGGGTAATAATACTATAATTGTGTGTGTATGTATATATATATTTAAATGTAGTTTGTATTGCAGCAGCACCTGAAGGCAGTAGTTGGGAATCAGAAGCATCTGCTCTGCCTGCAAACACAGCAAAAAGGGGCTTGTACATTGCCAATTCTTCCCAGAAATTTCGTCCAAACCAGCACTTTTATTACAAAATCCATGTACTCCCAGGGGAGCAACCTGGCGGTAAGTTTCCAAACCCCAATGTATTAAATGAAAGGCAAACACTGGAGAGGGCAAAGGCATGGTGTGCAGCAGAGCGTAATGTACTGCAATCCTCTTCCCCCAGTATTTGGATGTCAGACTCTGCAGTGTGAGGGGACAATTTGGATGGGAGTGGGAGTGAGCACGCCGTCAGGCTGCCCTTTTCCCTTGGTTTTCTTCTTTCCTTTAGCCATTCAGAGAAATGAAGCTGCTGTGAGAGAGGAGGGACAGGTTTGATCGTGAGGCATGGTGGAAGCAGAGGGATAATTTCAGGGTTGGAGATACGCTGGCAATGTTGTAAATGCTGCGTGTTTGCTAGATCACCCTCTCTTTTTAGACTTGGAGAGCATGTAGGGAGTCGTTGCCTTAGCAAGCATACCTGAGCTAAACATAGGAAATCCTCAGCCCTTTCAGGTGACTGGTGGGGCTCTGAAATAACTGGCTTCAAGTTGCTTCATAGTCTTGAATGTAAGTCAAGGTCTAAATGTGCTTTATTTTTTATAAGGGCTTGGCTGGATGCACAAGTTTAGCAGCTAGTATATCTGTGGGATTTGTTGCTTCTGGAGATCTCCTGGTTCTCTAAGTCACTCTGTCCTGCCCAGCTTTTCCAAAGATTAACATCCGTATTGGAACGCTGTCTCTGAAGCAATGTTTACGCTCATTTCCTTCCGAAGGAAAACATTCAGCAATGAAACAGGACTTCGGCAGCACTGTGGAAGCGGTGGCAGCAGATGCGAGGAGAACGTGGCATGTCTTTCCAAAGTACAATTTGTTCTTAGCAGGTTGTGTATTGAGTTTTCTGCATCATTTTTTTTTTTTAAAAAAAAAAAAAAAAAAAGCAAGCAGAAATCTTTTACTGAGCTAAAGGCATTGCTCAGCCTTGCAGGAAACCCAGCTGGGGTTGGCCACCGGCCAAGCCTTTGCTAGCCACAGCCTGCACACCATATAACTCCTCTAAAATAGCCCCAGTGCTCTTTTAAAAAAGTCCCCCAAAAAAAGATTTTATCAATGCATTGTCTTCTTCCCTGTTGTAAAGAGGTGGAGTTTGGAGGGGATTTCTCCCCCATCGTGATGGTGCCCGTTGTTTTGCCTGTGCCTGCCCTGAGCTATCACTAATGCTGAGAAATATTTTTGGACTTAATGCGGTGAGTCAGGGCTTAGCCATAAGTTGGTCATGGGATAGAAAGGATACAGATTGTGTGTTGCCCAGTGTCTAGTTTCAGCGATTTCAGAAACACGAACAATTTCTCAAGTGATGTTAATTAGACTCATAACTCTTTCTGAGATGATCTAAGGCAAGGATTAATTATAAAAGTTTCTCAGTGTTAGAACATGTTTCTTAAGTTAAAGTTTGGCATGCTTTTGTTTTATGATTAGCATGAAAGAATTTTCCTCTACTTAAAATCCCTAAATACACCATTCTATCTTGCTATGTAAATAACCATATTTATGCGTTTATCTGAGCAAATCTAACTGTTAAATGGGAAAAACCAATAAAAGGCCCAAGCGTTACCAGCCAATTCGAAGGCTTATCAAGTGGACTTGCATATTCTTCATGGGCTTGGTTGTGTTTTGGAAGCTGTTCTTCTGGCTGTACTTGATTTCTCACTGAAATAAAACACACCATAGATTACTTTCCTATTTAATTTAAAAAATAAGTGACCTAAGTGCCCTTATGTGCTTCACCTTTTGTCACTAGAGACAGGGGCTTTTCGAGGGCGAGCTCAGTGGAGTCTTGATGGAGATGGGGATCCAGTAGTCCCATGTTAAACCACCTCCTTTGGTTGTATTTCCTTAAAACTGTCCATGAAACTGTGAGGGTGTGAAAATAGCCAGTTCATGTCAACTTCATTGGTTCGCCTTTTAGAAAACCTACATAAAAATGGTCAAATGGGTATATGGAAGGCTTGGTTTGACTTGATGGTATACATTCACAAAAGGCTAGATGAGATGACATGTCTTCACTCCATCTTCTCTGTCTTCTCTGCTCCTTATTTTCCTGGGGGTAAATTTTAGCAGATTCTCGCAGCAAAATATCAGAGCGTTCCTGGATAAGGATCCCTGCACCAGTTTGGAAAACTTGGCCAAGTTTTCATTTTGTTCACTTTTTTACTTAATCAAGCTCTTTTCTTACGATTAAGTCACATAGCCAAATAGTGATGTCATTTTTTTGTATCATACTTCTGTGAGTGCTTTAAAACAGAAGAGATTCAAATCTAGTTCCTATGACTGCGTGTCTGAAGGTTTTATTTTTCTAGAAAAGCATTGCATTAGCCTGTCCTTGAGCTCAGGTAATGTAATGGAAAATCATTGGGGATTTTTGCTTGTAATAAATTTAGACTTAGATTCTTATCATATGTTAATGTATTTAATAATCTGACACTACTGATCTCCCTAGTTTTATGGCCTATACTTATGACTCCTGCATTATGTATGCTGATGATTACTATGTGAATGTAAGTTATTAAATTGATTTTATGATGGTAGCATAAAGCTGAGTTCACTTAAGGAAGTCAAAGTGATGCAAATACAAAGCACTAAAATAATAACAAAGTCTTTTGTGTCATGTTGGGTGGCGAACCGCGGAGAGATTTGTGATTCAGCTTTCCATTGAAACCTTTGTGAAGTGGTGCTCCGGCATCACCCTCCAGTCCTCAGTGTCCCCGGACTTGGCCCAGTTACCGGTGAGACAAAATGTATTGCGTCCGCTTTGAGTTTACAAATGGTGACAGATTAATTTGGAAAGACAGATTACAAACATGCATCATGGCCACAGTCTGAGTCCTATAAAAGTGATGTATAGCTGGTGCAGAATAATAAAAATTCGTATCAAGGGAACAGCTTAATTAACTATTCTTGATTAAAGTAGCACAGTATGTGAATTTAATAGCTTGTCTTCAAAAGCAGAATATAAAATCGCTTATTACTTTGGTGTATCTTGCTGGCAAATTGTGAGCTGCCAGAGGTTCTTCGTGATTAATTGAGTTTAGAGGAACTTAACACTGGGTTGGGAGATACCAAATAATTATTCTGCTCTTGCTTCAAGCTCATTGCCTTATGTGAATAAAGAAGTTGTCAGGAACAAAGTCATCAAAGTGGACTAGGAATAAGGTCAATAGTTATCAGGAAAGGGAAGGCATATTGGGATTGCAAAGCAAGGACTTCAGTTGAATACCACCATCAGAATTTGGGGCAGTGAAATAGTTAACAGAGTTGCCATTCAAATTTCCAAATTAATGTTGATTTATGTGTCATCATGGTTGTTGGGGTCACTGTAGCTATGGAGAACAGAAGTTTATAGTGACTCAGTTCTGTCATCTTTTAGGTTGAGCAGCTCTAGTTCATGAATTATTTTCTCGATGGTCATGCTTTGTGGAGCTCTAGTTGTTCTTGTGGTTCTTTGAGACCTTCTTGGTGCATGTAGCTGAAGAAGGTCACGTATTCTGCAGCCTGTTACATCTTGTACATGCATCAGTATGATGCCTGTCTTTTTTGCAAGACCTTGATATTGATGGCTCGTGTCCAGCAAGCTTCTAGGTCCTGTTTAGCAGAATCACTGTGGAAGCTGGTGTTCCCATGTTGTATGTATCCAGTTGGTTATTCCTGCCTATGTGTAATACCTAGCGCTTGGGCCCTGTTTGAATCATCTCCTCTGTTTTTCAGTACATCTCTCCCCCAAGTTGTCACAATAACTTTGAATTCTGCAAAGTAGAGTCTTTCCTGGATTGATGCTCTCTGTCATTTTGGAAAGCAGTTGTAGTCTCCAGTTCATCATTTTACATCATCCCATCCCTAATAAAAACCCAGCTCCAGGACAGATAACAACAAAATCCTACTTGATGTATTCCTCCTTTTTAACAATGTGCCATAGTAAACTACCTTCTGTATGGCTTCCCAGCCAGCTTTGCACTTACCCTAGAGTGTTTTCATCTAGTAGGTCTAGACAAACAGACTTGGTTTTCCTAACTAGTTTATGAAAATGCCCAGAGAGATGATGACAAAAACCTTACAAAAATCAAGGCATATCACATGTTCACTGCAGCCAATATAACTGAAATATGATATTTACATAAATATGAGGGTTTGGTTTGGTTTTGGTTTTTTTAATATAAGTTTCAAGTACTGTGTACAACATTTTTCCCATGTAAAGGTTTTCCCTAAAAATATTAATACTACAGAACGGATATTTGCTTTAAAATACAAGCTTGGATTGTGAAATATAATTGAAAGCCAAAGGGTGAACTTTGGGAGCAAGTTGTATTGCTGCAGAACGAAGAGTGTTGAATGCCTTTGTTATACAATGCTTTGGTATTAGTCAAAGCTCAGATTCAGTCAGTCTGATCAATTAGCACAGACATGTAAGTGGTGAACTTTATCATTATATGATGTCAAAATGAGCCTGAAAAAGGGTGTCCTCTTCTTCTTTAAGACAATATAAAAATCCTGCTTTACATTTCTTTCAGAATCAGTACCTCAAATATATTTACACTTGAACTCATCTGAAGAACCTTCCTGATTCCAGTCAGAGACAGTTTTCAGGGCATGTTTTCATTGTAAATAGGTAAATAAGCTGTTTGGATGGGTGAGCATTGCTGCTGCTTGAAAGTAAGTTGGGTGAAAAATATGATCTTACAGCAGGTATCCTGGCTTTGAGACTGGCCATCTGCACACCTGCAACTGATCCAAGATGAAGATTTAGGGTTTGTTCCTAATTTTTTCCTGATTTCCTCATTTGTTAGGTTTGTACATGGGATCTTACCTTGACTAGAATTAGTGAAGGTCTGAGTCCTGAACAAAACAGCAAAGAGGTACGGTTTCTTTGAGAGGTACTCATTCCTCCTGGTACCCTTCTCCAGGGAGCAGGGCTTACTGCAACAGGTAGGCTCGCTGAAATGAATAGGACTGGCTGTGGCTGAAGATACTGTACCCTACAGTAAGTAAATACGAGGCCTAAACTTCTTAAGGGCATGTCTGTGTCAACACATTTTTCTTGGAGATATATGTATTGCAGAAGCTGCCTCTGCAGTTACACCTAATTATAAGACACCATTGTTTTGTATTTTATGAGTGCTTTGAAAAAATTAGCAAAATCCATTAATACTGTGGTTGGTGAACTCATCTGAAATTGCCTAATGAGGCTGTTATTTATACACAGTGGAAAAATCGATAAATTTAATCCAAGGTAAAACTGTCTGGCTCTCTAAAGGAGAAGGCTGCCTCAGTTGCTGAGGACTGGAAATCATTGCCTCATGCTAATTGAATAACATCCAGCAGTTGTGGGGCTGAATCTTGCAGACTGATTTGAGTATCTAAATGAAGTGTATTTGTCATGCTGCAGTCCTACAGGATTAAGAGCACTTGGGTTCATTTGATCTGATGCATTCCAACAATATTAAATAAGTCCATTTTTTATTTTCCTTTGCACCTTGTATTTTCCTGGCTGTGGAAGTCCAGCATCTTACTTTTTGGAAACTGAGCTGTGATATGACAAATATTTCTGGCCAGTATTTCTAGCTCTGGCAGGGCTTGAAGAATTCTTGGCTGGCTTTTACAGTAGGCTGATAGCTTAGACCAAATATAACAAGAGGCAGAGTACAGCATGTAGAATTAAATCATGTGACTTGTTATTACATTGTTTTTCTTGTCTTGAAATTATTCACTGTATTCTGGGTTTTATAAATCCTGGGTGATAAATAGTCATTCTAAAATGTTTTAATCAATACTTAGATGTTAAATAATTTTAAACAAAACATCTGAAAGATCCTTTTGTCTTTCAGCAAGATAATTACGCTGTGAAATCTGCTTTCATAATTCATTTGGGAAGTCCAGTTATCGAACATTTGGGATGTAGGACTTAGTCCTGGTATATCTGTGCTTTCTTCTCTGGAACATTCTTTGCAGCCATGTCAACAGGCACTTCTTATAGTCATGCAAAGGCACAAGTTGCATAGTTTAAAGTCTTTGGAAAGGCACCTCATGGGTAGGAGAAAAGGGAAGGAGAAAGCTATCGTGTGAATGCAAAGCCATGAATCGACTACAAGAGAGACATCTTTGTTCCCGCTCAAAGTAGCATTCATACATGAGTAAATAAAGGCTGACAAGGTAAGAGTGAGGACAGAGGAGAACAACTAACAGTGTGCAGCTTTCCAAAGAGGTGAACTTTGCAGTGGAAACCAAGAGAGGGGGAAGGATTCCCTCGGCCATGCCACCTCCCTCATGCTCTGGCTTTGGCACTCGGCGGGCTGCACAGCCATTTTGAGTCAGTTGGTGTGAATGAACCATGGGAAAAAGACTTTAGTTTTCTTTTCAGACAGATCACTGAATTAGTAGGACTCCTTATGGGGCCAGACAAGTCCTAGTCCTGGCAGAAGGAGCATACCAAAAGTGCATGGCTGGGACCCTTTTAGTGGCAGACCTCAGTCAAATGGCCATAAATTGATCTTGAAACTGCACTCTTAATGAGAGAGGGGCCTACCAAGAGGAAAATAAATACCTTTCCAGATTGAAAAATATGCTCTGAACATACATTGCGTTACTAATGTTGACCAGAGTTTCTGATGGGTCCAGGAGAGCATGTGCTCAATGTCCATGGAAGGAGCTGTGCAGCTCCCTTGGGTCACTTGGGTGATCTGGGAGGCCAAAAGCCACCCTCCCAGCAAGCTCGCAACAGTGTGGCTAATATTAATTGAAAGTGATTTTAAGCTCCAGGAATTTGGAGCTTAAACTAAACTCTGAATTTGAGGATTAGGAGGAGACCACCTAATCATCTAAGTGTTTGTCTTCCCAGATAAGCCCTGACAACATCTTGAGCATTCTCTGCACTTGCTGGCCAGTTAGCGAATTGCTTAACATGCCCTTTCAGAAGTGAGTGGACAGGGGAAATAGCTGTGCAGCAGCTCAGTCTGAGGTTGATGTAATCACAGATAGGTCACTTGCTGCTGGTTGAGCAGCCGGAAAGTCCATAGATGGGTTGGAGAAGAGACACCATGGGCACAGGAGCTCACAGGTTTAAGGCAAGTACATCTGTAAGCAATGTGTGGCGAGTCTGTCGCGTTTGCTGAGGCAAAGGAGCAAGCCCTATACATAGTAACAGAAAGGCTTTAATGTTCCTAGAGCATAATAGGATGGTGCAGTATTACCACCTGCTTATTTATAGCTGCAATTTTAGGATGATGTGTGACTGCCGGTGTATGAAAGAAACAAGTAGAGGAGTCTTGGCTGAAAGGAGCATGTTTCCTTCTGCTCATTACACAGAACACAACCATGTTGTTGGTTTAAGTGAGGTTTAACCATCATAAAATGTGCCCTCATCTTGTGGCCCCCCATCTGCTGTTTGCCTTTCCTTTCTCTGGTGCAGGTTATTTTGTCAATTCTGCCTATATGTGGCACAGGCTTCTTGGGCTGGCCTCCATGCTGTCCCTGTGGTTGTTTGCCTGTCTTCCCCTTCAGCTTTCATTCCCTGCACGCCTCACCCAGCTGTTCTAAACATACATAGCAGTACTGCAAAGAGTCCTTCCAGCATAAATTCAATCATTTCAGTCATTGTCATTGTGATGTTTAATAGCTGCAAAATTAGTGTTCAGCACATGTGGTCTTCTGCTGGAAGAGTCATGCAGACCGTGATTCAGGAGAGCAGCGTTATGGGCATATGCACCATTGACCTAGGCAGGGTTTAGGCACCTCTGTGTGATGAAACAGGCCCTTAAGGGGGATTTAAGCACCTCCGTGAGATGAAACGGGCCCTTAAGTGCTTTGCAGATCTAGGAGCAAAGTGTGCCTAGGTTGAAGTTTACATCAGGAAAACTGGTAACAATGAATTTAAGCACATGATTCCTTAGGGATATGCTCCATCACGTCCCATAGCCTCAGTGATGTGAGAGGCTGTGCTTTTCATGAAGAGTCAGGGAATGAGAGCAGTTCTGCATTTCACTGGTAGGGGAAAAAGCGATCCTGACTCACAGTTCATGCTTCTGTTTCAAAACTGGTTTTGCAGTCCTTCGGGTTGAGAGGTTTTGGATAAGCATCAGATTTGGCTGCTAAGCGCTAAGCATGGTGCTTCCAATTGTCTTTATAAAAGTTATATGATCTGTTTGTTGGTGTTCCTGATAGAGTTGATAAGCCTGCTTGAAGGTCAAGTACGCTTCTTGCTAGGTCTTGATGTTCTAGGTCTTGCTAGGTCTTTAGTTTTTTTAACAGTTTACAAAATGTGGGCCACAGAAAGGCCAAGGAAGGAATACATATCCTGGATCTCTGCTATCAGTTGTTCAAAAGTTGAAAGTTTTGACAGAACAAATGACCTAACACGGTCTTTGGTTGAACATAGGTATAGGATCTGCAGAGAGCCCTGATCACCGTGTCTCTGCTGCTCTTCGTTTTGCCAGAGAGATGAACAAGTGAGAAATATTAATCATTGCTTACTGATTCTGATTTCAGAATAGATTTTATTTGTTAATGTTTTTTAGTAGCAATTGGGGAAGATTCCTGGCCTGTTGCAGCTGCTGTGCTTTTATATGGCTCATAGTGTTATAAAAATACAGGGATTATGGGGCTTTGGTGACTTTAATAAAATCTTATTTTTGCTGTTAGGTTCATTGATGTGGTATATGGTTTGAATGAAAGTTCTCATTACCACATTAAGATTCAACAAGGAGTTAATTAAGTGTAGGGAAGTAATTGCATGCAAATACTACAACACTGCAGTGAAAAATGAGGCAGTATTTCCATACTAAACTCTAGTTTTCTCCTCATTGTAAGTACCATGCCTATGAACGTGCATTGGACTATACTTCTGACTGAGGCAGAAAGCTTTCATGTTTGGCAATGCTGCATCTCTTCGTAGTAACATGCTGGTCTATCATTTTCTGAATATTTCTGTGATGGGACAACCCTATTAAATTATAGAGGTATTTGTCGTTGCACTCACCTGACTTGAAAAGAAAATAGAGTGTGTGTTAAAACTTGGCATCTGCAAATGGCTGGAAGTCAATTTGGAGACTTGAAAGCTAGTTTGATTAGAAATAGCAAAATTGAAATGAATGTGTGTTTTGCTTGTTGCATGTGATTTTTGTTAATTTTAGGAAGAACCTGCTGGACTGTGAGTCATGGAACATGCGGATATTTTACTTTCTGATAATTCTGTTAACACTGAACAATTGTTTTATTAAATAATCCAAGAGTTGAGGCAGGAAGACAGATCATCCCCACCAGCTTTTTGGCTTGAGAGAGAATTTGAGTATTGTACCACAAATTTTGTGTCCCCATTAGAGAACTTGAGCTCAGCTTATTTCTCCTTCAGCATTTATTTACCTCATTTTTTTGAAGTATGAATGCACAGTTTACAGATGTCTCCTTAATACATGGTAATAAAACTTACGATATTTCAGCAGCAAACCATGTTTTACAGTAACAAAATGAGTACATTCAGAGAGGGCTCACAGAAGTTGGAAAGATTTGAATTGGAGCTGCCTCTGTTTTTGAAGGAGTTGGGGTCTCTCATCCTTAAATACGTGATCTGACCTGCTTTTCAAAATAAATGTGCTTTCCTTTTTTAGGGAAACCTCAACAGTAAAAATAGTTGGTAGAGCCAAGTGCAGCTTCCATCCATTTGCTTACGAGCCTCAGATAGGACTGCTGCAGGCAGAGAAATGCCATCTCTGAATATGGTAGGTTAACCTTGCTGGTTTGAGATACCACATTAAAAACAGGAGCTTCTCTTGCTCTTAAACATGTGATACATCCTGACTTCAGCAAGGCTTTAAATACTGTGACCAAAATTGGAAATGTGCTCTGTAGGAAAAATGTGGGCAGATGGGAAAGAGCCCAGAGGGGAGTGACAAGAATAGGAGGTTTAGCAAACGTAAGCTGTAATGGAAGATGGAAGGAATTGATTTGTTTAGCCTAAAAATACAGAAAGAAATGCAAGTCACCCGATATATAAAAGGTTGCTTTAAAAGGCATGACAATTGATTTTTCTCCATGACCACTGAGAGATGCAAGAAGACATCAGGCAAAGATTTAAACTGGGTAGTAGGATAAACGTTTGAACTTTTAGGGAGGTGGCAAAATGAAAGACAGGCTGTTGAGAAAACCTGCAGGATAGGAGTTTGGAGAACAGGTTAGACAGAAATCTGTTGAAGTGGTTTGGATATGTGCCCTCAGGCGATGCAGTTCGGTGATAATTTGAAATATCTTCCTTTCGTGGCAGTTGATACCATGTGAAACTTTGAGGAGACTAATCTTGTAGAGTTTCACAATGCTATTTCACATTCTGATCAAGGAGCCATTGAAATTTTGTGGGTGAGTGAAGGGTCCATCCCTGGCCAGCCTGATCTTGCACAGAGTATGAGACCTCCTTTTCCATGGCCAGTCCCTCCCAAGGGAACGGACACCGTATCCCAACACTGGCCTGTCTCATGGCCATGCCACTGCTGGGACTGATGCACAGCAGCTGCACTTGGCTGGCACTGACAGTTTCCTGGAGAAAAGTATTGCTGCTTTCTGGAAAAGAAGGGCAGAGCTCATTTTGAGTCTTTTCCATGTCCTCTCCCATCTGCGAGGGGTGGTTTTGGAAAGAGATGATGCAGAAGGGGAGATGATGGACACATTAAAATCAGAGAGGACAGTAAAGGCCATAACAGGCATACAGTCATTTGGGGACTCTTAAATATTGGACATCTTAAATGTTGGCCATGAGTATTTCCAGGCCTGTAATTGGATTTTAAGGTAGTTCTTCACCCAGTATTGGCTTGGATATCTTTCTCTAATCTGCAGCATCTTGAGCATCAAAGCTATTTTTATACATCCTTGATGGAATATATTTACTTATTGGTGCCTCTTCTTGCTAACACTGTGGAGACATGCTTATTTATCTGCTCTTTTTCCCAGGAAACTTAAAGGAGATAAACACAGCCTCCGTTACTGATTTAAATGGCTTATAAAATTTTAAACCGTTTATGATAGTCTTTCATTCTGTTGTATATGATATCTCTTCTCAGTATTACTCTCAGGTAAATTTATTTGGAGGATCCAGATGAAATCCATGCTTATACATCTGGGGAGTGGAAACTCAGTAAGTGAGCAGGCTACTATATTCTTTGTGAAATAATAATCATTCTTTCTACTATTCAAAAGTGACAGCTAACTAAAACAATGAAAAGATGGTACAAAATATATAAATCAGATTTCAGGCTTCTCCTGCAGCCATAATACTTCTCATGTGTGTAATAGTACATATGTCATATTTAATAATATTCAAACTATTATGTCCTTTAAAATGTACTTTTTACTCTTGCTTGCTGGAATTTGTCATGTAGCAAGAACTATACCTTCATTCTCTTGGGTCTTAAATCTTATGCCTTGTGCAAATTTGAGAATTAATGCAAATAAAACAGATGCTGAGAGGAGAAAAATACAGACATTGAAAATATGTTCCAGCAATGGCATTTACATAATTGCAGTCTACCAAAAATCTAAAAATTTGAGTCTTGGACGGTGCTGAGAGAATGAGAGCTTATTGTAGGGAATTTTTGCTGGTTTGGAACAGGCATTAATATGTTGTTTTCCCTTTGTCAGCCACACAGCTCTGCAAGTGGGAAATGTAGTTAGCCAGCAGTGTCCATCTGCATAAGCGCGCTGCATATGGCATATGATGTTCCACATGTTCGGAGGTGTTTCCCATGATGTCAGCCTGTGGGAACTGGAAACACATTGTGGGAATAATGGGTGTGAGAATGCCTGCTTGTTAGTGGGACACATGGAGATAGTTGTATTTATACTGCTGCTTTATGCATGAGACTTATCCCTATAGGCTGTGAATGCCCAAAAGATTCCTGTGGCAAATATATTTGTATTGGTGAGTAGCGCTACTCTCAGTTTTCTGTCATTTCACTTCTCAGGGTTACCTCAATCAAAATTTCCTGCTACCATTTTATTCGGTTTACATTTGGCTTAATGGTGTCTTTTCATTTGCACCGTATCTTCTAATTAGTTCCGGTTTTCCTCTTCTCTTAACTGTAAAGAACAAACCTGGAAGGACTTTCTCTTTCACTGCTTTCCCTTGTTGTTCCATCCTTTGTAAATATCAGATTTGAACAAGAGGGAAAAAGTATCTTACATATATCCTGCAAATGCCCCATTAAGACTGGGTTAATGGGACACTCCTTGTCCTAATATCTAGGATGATCTCAGTGCACTTTATGGAACTGCTTGTGTGTAATAAGAAATGCATAATAAACATAGTCTACTCAAACTTGCAATTTGCAGATAAAAGCCAGTGACCAGTATAACTGCAAACTCTACAGGAGGAGACACGATCAACATGCTGTTGTTTTGCAGATGGAGGGAACCAAGTGTTATTTTTAACACCTCCTCAAAGTGGCTGTTTGACGGTCACCATCTTTTCAATGAGCCCAGCCTAAAGTGTAACTCCAGACTTAGTATTAAGGCAGTGAGGTAGCATATGCGCATACGGGGAGTCATCAGTCTTGCTTGGTTTCGACAGTGCAGGAAGATTTCAGAAAGCTTCGCTTGCATGTGCATGGCGTGGAGGCATCTCCCAGGGAACTGTTTTTATGAAGCATGGCTATAGAGCATGTTCCAAAAACAGCCTGAAAAAGTTCAGTTTTGCCTTTAGAATACCAGCTTTAGAAATCACTACAGGTGCTGAAATTTTAGGCCCAGCTGTTGAAAAAGCCACAAAACAGGGCACATCTTGTTCTCTGGATATGTTCTCTCATATGTGTTTGAAGGGCATAAAGATCTTCAAAACCATCCCAATAAAAAGCTCTGCAAAAATTGTGGTAGCAGTAACCTGCTTGCCATTCCAGCCAAGTGCCTTCTTGAAGCAAAAACTAAAGAAAGCAAAAAATAATGCCCTGCTGCAGACAGGCTGTGTAATACCTCAGGTTACTCTCAAGACTGTCTACACCATTTATTCCTGGCTATAAATGTTTTACAGACTTCATGCAATACTGTTGTTTCATGCTTAATGCCAACTCTTTTCATGTTATTACACTTGGTGGAATGCTGCCTTCAGGAGACATGCATGAAAAATTGAGAGCATGAGTAATACATACATTTACTATAAATAACTATATTTTTGTAAAAGCTTGTTGAGCGAGAGAGAGAATAATTGATGACACAGGCTTAATAAGCAGAAGGTTAATTTTTGAGCCAGGTTTTTTTATCCAGGGTGGCTGTACAGTCCGGAAGAGTGACATACTGGCAAAAGAGCAAGTTTAGTTGTACTTTTTGTTGCCAAGTGCCCTAAAACCTCTGAAGTTTCCCCAAGAGTCAGTCTAGTCTTGTAAGTTACCAGCAATGCAGTTTTTAACTTTTAACATCTATTTTTTATTTGCTGGATAAAACTTTCAACCAGTCCAATGTACCAAAGCCATTAAAGATCTGGTATATTAATGAGAGCTGGAGAGAGGTCTTCTTTCTGCCCATAGCATTTTATTTACAGTATTTCTGGACGTCTTTTCACGTAAGCAAGTATTCTTCATGCTCTAAAGCAATCCCTTATCACCTTGTTTTCTGGTGTATATAACTGTGAGGGACAGTTTTCAGCTTCTTGCAAAGCTGTTCATAGAGGGGATGTTCCTCAGCTTCATTTTGCAAATTGCTTCCCGCTGGAAATCTTGCAGACGTGTCCCTTCCTCTGCTTCCTGCTCATGTTCCCATTCTCTATGAAACTCAGAGTTTTATTACACGGATAAGTAAGACTCCTGCTGAAGAAGCAAGATAATTTCCCATTTCAAATGAAACTTCATGCAGCGCTCTGGAATCAGGTGTTTTAGCTTTATTTATGTCTGCGATGTTCCTTTTCTTATCCTGGCTGACCTTTGGAGTACCATGGAGGCTGAAGGAACCAGAAAACCCTGATGTTTAGGGCAGTGTAAACCTCGTATTTCAGAACGGAGGCGTTTTTCCAGTGATCACACCCCTTATTTTCTGTAGGGGACTCCTTTAAGTTTAGCAATCTATCTGCAGAACAGAACTTTGAGGTAGAAATACACATTTTTATTTTTCTGGACCTTGGTGTCACAAGCCATATAGGAAGGAGAGGATTCAAATGTGTGGAGTGATACAACTGCAGAGCTGTGAAAGGGAACAGAATGGCAAGGTGCAGGTCTTGCCCTGGAGGATTTCTTGGTCATACTTATTTATCATATATGCTCCTTACTTGTAATTTCATCTGTTTACCTGCCTTAATTCCCTGTCTTCATGACAGCTGCTCCCATGTCTACATTTCAGTTCATCTACAGCCTTCCTGATATTTGGTTACTTGACAGAATTAATTGGAATTACCGTAACCAATTAGTCCAGACTTTCTAACATTGACTGGGAGGGAGAAGGTGTTGAAAAGCTGATAGGGACATTTAAAAAGTTGTAGCTATTAGATTTAGTAAATATTAATGCCCTTTGAAAACCTTTTTGTGGTGGGAATTGCCCTTCATTTTTTTTCCGTGCTCTTTAATGACATCCCCCATCAAAGCTCAAAGACAAGTAACTTCGGCTGAGGGTGAACTAGATGTAGATGTAAGTCCTGCAACTCTCTCCAGAGGGAGCTTTTTCCTTCCTCTTCCTTTTTTTCTTTTTTCTTTTTTTTCAACTTTACATTTCTGGTTGGATTTTTCAGATTTTTGAGATCCTGCAGCTTGAGTTCAGTGTAATGGGCATGTTAGATGTTCTTCTAGTAATTCCCCACCCCCCCCACCCCGCCTGAGTTTTTAATGTCTCAAAGGCATTTAAAAAAAGCAACTACAAATTAGTTACTGCACCAGTTTCAGCCAAAGATGCAAACAGCTCATCCAAGAAAAAAAAAAAGCAGGCCAGGTGACAGCCTGAACAGAAAGCAAGTAACCTCAGATTAGAAGCCTTTGGAGAGGGAGCTCAATATTGGAGAGCTAGCAGGGCAAGAACTGAAATGAGGCCAAATCTGCACACAGAGCAAGTTTGTTGCCCTGCCTCCGGCCAGTGCCGTGCTCTGTGAGGAGGTCATTTGCTTCCTCCCTTGGAGGGATAAATTAGGCCCTGTTTAAACCGCTCTCAGAGTTTGTAGTGTGTTCTCAGCCAGTTTCTTTTTTCTTGATCTCCAAATTCACCCAGTTTTTTGTAATCCATACTCTTCTGTAGTGTCATTTCTAGTTCTCACTCGCACTTGCCCTGAATTTCTATGTTGTCTTCTTTAGTGGATTATCCAAGTCTGGTGAAGGATCTCCATGTAGGTTGTATTTATTTTGTACAGGCACAACAAGCATTTCTGTTTTGTGTTTTGAAGGCCTGGCTGAAAGCCACCTTGCACTCAGTTGAAAGACATCTGTTGACTTTAAGCCAGGTCTTGCTGAGCAAGATGCATAGGTATATATGCATGCATGTGTGTATGACTGGTAAATAAACACTAAAAGCAGCATTATCTAATTTCTCAGATTGTAGCGTATGGATGCCTTTCTGGTGGGCTGTAGAAAGCTGCTGAGGATTTGCACCTCTCTTTCTTTACCTGTTTTTAACCCATTTTGAGCAATTTTTAAATGCTTTGTGCTTTCTGAATCCTGCTCTTCCATATTGCATTTCAGGAGCTGGAGCTGCTACAGCAAAATTTCCCCATAATAGCCAGGAAGGAGGAACTCTGTTAAGCAGCTCATTTCAGGATGAGGCCTGCCCTCTGGAACAAATTTGAGAAAACCATGGACCTCTGATGAAAGCACAGGATTTTTCTCTGCCAAACCTGGGTTATACTCCCAGCATCAGTGCAGACTCACTGCATGATGTTGGCTGGGTGTGCAGAATCTGATTTCTTTCCAAAATAAATGCCAGGCAGTGTGTCTGCTTCTGCCTTCCCTTTGCATGCCTGAACGGCCAGTTTGGGCCTGAATTCTTCAGCCTTCAGTCTCTCCCACTGTTACTTGGGGATAAAACTCAACAAACCTACTTAATTTTTTTTTTTTCCAGTGTCCATTTTATTAAGAAAGATGCTTTATCGCAGAATCACATACTGGTTGAGGTGGGAAGGGACCTCTGGAGGTCATTTGGTCCAAACACCCTGCTCAAGCAGGACCACCTAGAGCTGGCTGCCCAGGACCGAGTCCAGACAGCTTTTAGACATCTGCAAGGATGGAGTTATTTATATGGCTAAGGCATCATGCGCAAATCCTTCAGGCTTAGTTGAGGAAATTTTGGCCTGATACAGCAATAATATTTACTAAAATACTCCATTTAAGACTAAGATTTTATTATGAAACACGACCTCAAGCTTCATTCCAATCCACAAATAACAGCTGTGGGTTCAAGTCCTCATGCTGGAGACAGAGGTGCTTCAGGTGGCAGGACAGCAGCACTTGGTCAAATGGACAGGCTGAACATTGTTGTTGCCTCAGGTGCCTCAGTTACAAAGTGCTTCTTAAAATTGAGCTCCTGTGGTGGATTGCAAACAGCATTCTCTAGGAGCGTCAACAGTGGGGTGATGCCAGCACCCATTGACTGGTGTCGCAGTTGTGTGTTCATCCACAGTCGCAGCTGCCTGGAATGTGTATCGGAGAGATCAGGGGAGTTTGTTCCAATATTGGCTTTTCTCATGACTGTTGCTGGTAGAAGGCTGCTTTTAAGAAAGAGTGATTTTGGAAAGGTAGAAGGTCGTTCTGATGACTGTGATAATAAATAACGTCTTTCTTAGGTGTCTTCTCACCATGAGCATCTATTTCTTTGTGTTTATTTGCTTGTGTGCCATGAAGGTTAAATTCATTACTAAGCCCTGGCTTTAGGGTCTGGTGTATATTTTGGAGCCGGTGTGCATCTGGAGCATACTGGTGCTCATTGTGTGCAAACTGAGCTCATCTTCAGCCTGGTTTCCAAAGCACAGCCCGTGCAGGCACCCACCTCCATTGTCAGATGGGTCCATGGTTTTCATCATCCCTCATGCCATGCATAGGATCCCGAGAGGAGGAGGAGAATGGACTCCCTGTGTTAGCATCATCCAATGTACGTGATCCATACTGTGCTCTGCCTTGTCACCAAGCGTGCCCTAGACCCCCTCCTGGACAGCACAACATACACACATTATGGCAGGGATAATGTGATTCCTCTGATGAAATTGCATCCAAGAATAATCTTTGACCAGCATCTGAGATTTTTCAGTGTTTGATTTGCCCCTTCATTATAAAGTTACCCTAAATAACATTTGCAGGTGGTTTTGCTTCCACGTAGCTAGAGAAAGAAGAAAGAGGCTCTCTTCCTGCCAAATGATAATACGAAAAATAAATGCTCATGTATGTATTAAGTACATAAATCTCATAGGTCACTACTGCTCTCTTGTTCACCCTGATGCATCAAGACATCATTATTATTACCTGAGGCTGGTCCTTGTAACTGTGGGAGGTTAAAAGTGCTGGGCTGGCATATTGAAATTTTACATCTCATCTTTCATGCCATTTCTAACTGATGCATTTGGTTTCCTTCTTTTCAAATACAGTTATTTTAAAGAGTAATTTATGGTATAAAGAGAAAATAAATACTTCATTTTTCCCCTGAATGATTTCAGTGATGAATTACATGGCTCCAGAAGGCAGTTTGAAAGGCACTGTGGGCTCCTTTGAGGATAAGTGTAATCTTGATATAAATCAGGAATATTATTTTACAAATATATAAATAACTGTAAACTACCAATATTGGGTAAAACATGATCACTATGTGGAGAGACCTTTGGTGTTTCTGTCACCTTCAATATGTTTTAGTAGCAAATCTACAGACAAATTCATCTTAAATATGATACTAATTTGGGGGAACATACCACCTTCAAACATCAGTGGCTCCACGATACAGTTAAAAGTTGGATATTTAAGTCTTTTCCAAATTGAACAAAAACCAGGCTTGAAACTAAGAACCCCATTTTACTTACACTAAGTTTTCCTGTTTTATAGGGGTTTTCCCCCATTTGGTTGTATATTTGTTTAATTGTTGTAATGTTAGAGGAAAAGCAATTAAAGACCAAAATGTGACTGTAGGTTAATGAAAATTGGCCATTAGATTAGGTAGTAGAATTGCTGCTATCATCTTTAATTGATTTCTTCCTGTCCAATTTAATCAGTTAAAAAAATGCATAAAATAATGTATAGTCTCTCCATAAAATACGTTAGCACTTATGGAAGCATCTCTTAAAAATCAGCCCTTCTCTAGTAAGCCGTGAGTGTAAAGCGAGTTGAGAGGAAGGACTGTTAGCAGCTTACCTGAGTCCATCTGTGGCACTCTTAAGAAGAAGCAGAAGACTTCAAATGAAATTCACATGTCTCTAGAAATGGGTTTGTGAGAGGGGAAGCATCAAGGGAAATGTTGACAGATATTTAATTATAATGGCAATAGTGGCTGTTGCTGTGTTAATAGCATCTGGCAGCAGAGTCACCGCCATCTGTTAATACCCTGAAATTCTGAATATGGTGCATCCTTTATGGAGGAATTAACAATAATTAACAAATCTATCAAATTAAATCACCTTGATTGGGTGACAGCTTTACCTTGGTAATGATTAATTGCAAAATCATGGGTAGTAAAATGTCTACCCTTTGTTTTTTTACTATAGAGTAGCTAACGCCGCTATCCGAGTACTACATCCTGGAGGGTTTACTTTTAAGCTTGTGGTGTGAGGCATCATTTACTGCATTTACTTTAAGTAATCCTTATAAGCAGAGCTAGATTAAAAACAAACTTTTGCATCTTAATTTCTATTTGCAACAGATTAGGTCTCTAAAATGAGATGCGATTCTGATGATGCATGGTAACTTATTTAATGTTAAATAAGGGAGAAGATGAGGTTAGACTGACAGAAGTGACACTTCAACCGAAGTCAAGTCAGCCTGGAAGAGCAGTCTGACTACATTACAGCATTTCGGGTTTCTTTGTGAGCTCAACGTTAGAATCCAAACTTAATTTCTGATGAATCACCTTGTCTTCAAAGTGATGGGAAAAAAATACCCTATTTGTTTGTATTTAGAAGAATTATTTTTTAATATCTATTTTTATCAAAGCAAATATTTTGGTCAGTGTGATGAAATATCACTGCCTTAAATAATAGCTATAAACAAAGCAACAAGCCAATTCGAGGCCTGGTTGGGTTTTATTTTTCTCTTAATTCCTCTTTTTCTGTTTGTTCCTGCTGAGCAACAGATGGAGAAGGTGGCATACTCTGCTTAAATAGAAGAATTGTAAGTAATAGGTAATTGAGGTGTGTTAATTATCAGAAGCAGCAGGAGGGAAAGAGTAAATTTTGGGATCTTGAATTAAGCAAACTGGGATTATATTTCCATCTTCCTGTGTGAGTCAGTTAATATTCTGAATATTGCTTAGTGACTGGAGTTTCTTTAGGCTGGGATTTGTGCTGATTCCAGCTACTGATAGAGCTGCACTGACACCAAACCACAAGTGGAGGTGTGGGAAGCTGGGTTTGCGCTGCCTTGATTTATCACAACTCCTGATGCAGGAGCTGTAAATCAGAGCTTCCCTTCCCTTTTAATTGAGGCAATGGATTCACAGCAGTTTTTTGGTGGGGAAAGGTCTGTGCCTCCAGGGTGACAGTATGCAGAGACAGAAGATAGCCCAAAATTCACCTTGTGTTGCGGTAGGTGGGTAGGAAGTGCTATGGCTGCAGAACGTGCCTACCGCTGGACCATCCAGATGTGCAGTGTGAACCTTACCCGGTTTCTGCCTTTGTGTTGTGGCAAATGAAACTGGTGGAGCAGATTTGAGGATGAAGGTTCCCCTGGTGCATGAGGTCGGGATTTAGCTCATTTCTGGGTTTGGTGTCTTCTCTATGATATCTGTCCCTCTCTTTTTAGTTTGCTTGAGAGATGTATGAGTTTGCTTGACAGTTTTATGAGTCATACATCAACTTATATGATTGTATGATTATGTACATGCATATTCACCACACACGCAACATGCATGTACATAGTCATCCCCAGTTAACAATTAAAACTAGAAGATACTTTGAAAGCAAGTGGGTTTGTCTTCTGTTCTGCTGTTTTGACTTGACATCATGGGATCATGGGCAGGCAGTGGCTGGTGGGATGTAACAAACAGACGTTTGTTAAAGCTTGGAAGAAAGGCTTGTTCCTCTTTCACTGTTATTTTCACGCAAGACCATTTTCTGTTTAGGAGGATTAGAAGATATGCATTAAACAGTGTTAAATTTGCTGAGGCAGTTGATGTTTACAGCCCTTGTAGAATTATTCATTAAAATATTAACTGCTAGACAGCCTCTTTTTTCCTTTAAATTCAGTGATTTAGTAGCCCTCTTAAAAATCATGTTGTGTGATTTAGACATTCAAAGACTAAATAAGACAAAACAAAACCACCAAAATTACCCACAAAAGCACTAATTCTTGGGTTTACATTTCTTAAATTGTCATGGGCATGACGTGCCTAAGAAATTCAGATGGATTTGTGGAGCGGGTGAGCTGTAAGATTTGACTCGGCTCTCCCATCTGCACCAGCAGCTTTCCCTAACATGCAGCACTGGGAAGATCTGGAAAGGGCCGTATCCTTCTCCAGGTTTTTGGAGACAATAGATATGTGTGTGCACTAAGCTTTGGTTTACAGAAGCTTTTGGCATGAGGGCAAGATGTTACCTTGAAGTGCTGGCTGTCAGCTAAACTCTTTTCCCTCCCCATGCCTTTTTTAAGATGTTTTTAATGGCTCTGGTCCTCTGCAGAGGACATGGTTGTGTTCTTGTGTATAAACATATTCTGGTTTGCTTCCTTGGGCCCCTTGTGTCCAATTTTCTGGCTGAGCAGGTCAAGTCTGCCATTGCTGCTCTTCTCACTGGCACATTTAATCTGTGCTTTCTCTCACATACAGTTTTCCATAAGATGCCAATGTTTTTTACCTCTGTTCTGAGCAAACCTACAGGTCTGGGGTGACTCTGGGGCTCTGCCTTTTCAATACTTTGCCTTGTTCTGTTAAAGGTGCCAATTGGTGTTATTATCAATACAACTCTATGAAGAGCCAAGCCGCAGCTGCACACCTCGTTTTCCATGGACTGCTGGAGAGTTATTAGCCAGCACAGCGTTTGATCGCTACATGTCCCAGCCAGATTTCACCCGGTGACCCAGAGGCAATCCCCCAGGTCACCAAGCCCGTGACATTTAAAAATTGCCCACCTGGGGTCATTGCATCAATTGTGTTGCCTTTAATTTTGTTTTTGATGAGCTTTTCTCATTCAGTTGTACAGGTAGAAGAGCCTGAACCCAGCACAGTGTAACACCATGATGACAAATGCCTGTCATGCTTTGTGTGCTTCATAGATACTAACGGTATCTCTGTTGTGTGTTTTGTTGTTTGTTTCAGGAAAAAAGTGCCAGTTCAAATGTAAGACTTAAATCTAATAAAGAGATCCCAGGATTAGTACATCAACCCAGAGCAAAGTAAGTTCAATTTTTTTTTAAAAAAAATTGTAATACAAATAAACACAGATTTAAGCAGTATGCATGAGATTCCCAATTATTGCCTAGCAAAAAACAATTGGTTGTTCCAGCAGCCCTAAACCCATGCTCAATTTAAATAAAATAGGTAAGGTCGCCTGTGTCCTGAGACCAACGACACAGCTGAGCAGCGCTTGTGCCGGCATCCCTGCAGTATCCTCTCCTTTGCACAGCTAAGATGCAGGACTTAAAAATGTGTGAAATGTATCTTGCCATGCTTTATAGGAGTACCATACTGTGTTATTTCTCAGCTTTCTATACAATTTACACATAAACAAAATTATATATGCACTAGTGTTCCTAAATACTATTGGTTAAATTCCCAGGGAAGTTTTTGCTAGCTCTTGACTTAGGTTAGCAGCTATACTACCTGGGATTAGGAATGGTAAACTCCTTCCATTTAAAATGGTCAAGTTGCTTCTTAAAATTAGGTTGTTTTGTAGCTGAGAGTTTCTCCATCCTTTGCTCGCAGTTCTGTGCCCGTACCCTGGCTGAGATCAGTTAGCGTCACATATGCCATGAAACATTTAACTCCTGTTACAGAGCTGGTTATTGATATTAGTAACTCTTTTCTTACCTAAATCAGAGTTACATTTTAATCACTAATTGGATTGAAAATAACATATTACATGGAGCCATATATCGGGTTCGTAATGAAGTGATAAGCTCTGCTGCTGGATTTTGAACAGTAGCGGAAATGCTGTTCTTTATGCCATGCCTTTGGGGCACTTATTAACTTAAACTTGCTGCATACCAAGTGCGTTGTACACAGTTTCAAGTCTGGAAACTTTAGTTATTTCCTAATGAACTGACAGTATAATTCAGACTCCTTTCAAAAGGAAAAATCGAGTGCTTCAGATGTAATTGCAAAGGAATTCACAGTAGGGAGGTGGAGGTAAAATCACCCTTCAGCAAAGCTGTGCTTCATTATTGTGGCTTGGTCCTTCCCAGCAGGGTCAGAGATGTATTTAAGATGCTCTTAACAGGAGGCTACTCAACCTGGGCTAAAAAAGGGCTGTTTCTTTTGATGGGTCATCTCTTCTGGTGCATCCAAGGCAGAGGACCTGTATCCATTCTTTCATCAAACTCTGATTTTTAAAAGTCCCTGCAGAAATCAGAACTGACCTTCATTCACCAAAAAGCCTAAAGACATTGCATTGGCAGAGGTAAATGTTTCTGTCACAGTCCTGCAAAAATAAAGAAACTTCTCAGAGAGTTACAGAATGTAACGTTAGGTTGTTGGGTAAAACCTCCACTATTTGCCACACCTTTGCTGTTTACCCAGCCTACCAATGGATTTCTGTTTATAAAGTGGCTACATGTGTTTGAGTTGCTAATCTCCAAGTCAGCAAATATCTGTTATGTGCAATTTTTTTTTAAGGTTTATCATCTAAAAACCATGACAATTCTGACTGCAAGGAAGGGTGGCATTGGGTAGAAAAGGGCTACTCAGCTAAAAGAGCAGAAATGAATAGATGAATCATTAGCTGCATCTTGTAGGACTGTTCTTGTAGAACAGGTGTTACTTCAAAACAAAGCGTGGACTTTGTACGAAATTATAAGTTCATTTACAACGGAGGGAGTTTTAATATGTCAGCTGTAAAAGTAAGATTGTGAGGGCTTTTCCTGTTTGTAGGAGGATTTAGACTTTTATGTCTAGAGCCCTGGACTCTAAAAACAGGGTACATAGGGAGCCAGCAGTAGATTTATGGGGGTCTTCGACAGAGGCCAAGGTGTTGGTCCTTCCTCTTTACAGTGAGTCCTGGTATCTGCCAGACCTTCATGGGGCTTCATCCCTGCACCTTGCCCCGACCTCTTAGGTACTGGCTCTGTTTGCTAATCCTCAAAACTCACTCCACTGACATCATTAACCAGCTACCTGATCAAGTATGACCCATCAAGTGCACTGAGACATGTTCAGAACTCATGGAGTAACGGCAGCCTGAAGCATGAAATGAAAGAAGTGGTATTTCATACTGTTTTTACCCTGCTAAATCGCAGACTCACAGAATGGTTTGAGTTGGAAGGGACCTTTAAAGATCTAGTTCCAACACCCTGCCACGAGCCAGCACATTTTTCATTAGATCAGGTTGCTCAAAGCCCCATCCAACCTGACCTTCAACACTTCCAATGTTGGGGCATCCACAACTTTTCTGGGCAACCTCTTCCAGTGTCTCACCACGCTCATAATAAAAAATTTCTTCCTTGTGTCCATTTTAAACCTACCCTCTTTCAGTGAAAACTGTTGCCCCTTGTTCTGTCACTACAGGGCTTGCTAAAACGTCTCCATGTTTCTTGAAGCCCTCTTAATATATTCAAATGCCACAGCAAGGTCTCTCTGGAGCCTCCTTTTCTCCGCATTGAACAACCCTAACTCTCTCAGCCTTTCTGCACAGGAGAGGTATTCCAGCCCTCTGACTGTTTCCATGGCCTCCTCTGGACCTGCTCTAGCAGGTCCATGTCTGTCTTACACTGGGGACCCCAGAACTGGATGCAGTACTCCAGGTGGGGTCTCACAAGAGTGGAGTAGAGGGGAGCATCCCCTCTCTTGACATGCTGCCCATGCTGCTGGTGATGCACCTAGGACGCTACTGGCTTTCTGGGCTGCAAGCAGACATTGCCAGCTCATGTCCAGTTTGTCACCCACCAGTGTCTCCAAGTCCTTCTCGGCAGAGCTGCATCTCTGCTGATGAATGGGTATTCATCACTCAGTCTGCACTGGTACTGGGGATGAATCCCATCTTTTGGCAAAATGTGTTTCTTTGGTCTGCCATGAAAGATCTAAAAATGCATTCTCATCCCTTCTGATGTGCTTCTTACAAGGAAAATTAAATCCACGTTTCTGTTTGGGGAAAGTTGGGGGGTTTTTTTTGTGGAGGGATACCCAGGAACTCTGCTTAGGTTTGGTGGTTCTCTGACTCTTCCAGTTGTTTAACTCTGTCAGTTCCCTGCCTTGCCATGGATTTTACAATTTTACACAGCTCCTCAAAATACACAGTGTCAGCATTTGTGTGTGTGTGTGTTGCATCTCTAAATTGCTGGGCAATTTTACTGCCCAGCCAAACTTTTCTGAAGATCATGGCCTGCAAGGGCTTTAGGACCTGCTCTGGGACTTTTCATGTATATGGCAACACAATACTTCATTTTTTCCCCCTTCATTTATTTTCCTTATAAATTATGGTAGAGGTGAGTCATTACAGTATTGTCTCATTTTATTAGAAACTGGATCTATGATGTTGCAAAGGCAAGAATATCTTTCTAGTGCTTACCTACTCAGAAAGGTCTGTGCTGCCCTCGAGCCCCTCTCCAAGACACCTGCATATGCAGGTGACAGGGTCAGCTGCCCCACACAAACATCTTTTCCCCATCTCAGGTGGAGGTGGGAACCTGAGGGACAGGCAGACAGCTGGGAACAGAAACTACCACAGCCACTGAAAGGTGAATTGTTTCCTATCCTAAATTACCAGCTTTAGGTTTTAATGCCACTTCTGAGACCTTCTGAACTAAGCCTTCATTTATGTCCAGCATAAGCAAATCATTGTATACGTTCATCCTGATAGCAAGTGAAGTATGAGTGCTGAGCTTTGTAGGGAAGCGCAGCATGTTGTTGTGCACTTGGGAAGAGTATTAACTCATTATAGCTGAAAGGATCATGCTGAGGAAGAGGGGACGGGGGTGGGAATTCAGCAGGCCGAACCAGTTTTTACTGTCAGAGAAAATCTGAGACCTGTCCTTCTAACCATGCGGCATTACTGTTGACACTGGCACCAGTCTCCCATCCTTCCTTTTTCACATCTTTTTTTGTCCTGCATTGAGTCCCTGGTGCTTTTCTCCAGCCCCCCATGGGCCCAGGCACTCCTCCCTGCTGCAGGTCCAGAGGATGCTCCAGCTTCACCTTCCTGGAGGGATATCGTTATTTCAGGAAGGAGGCTTTCACCACCCCCTAACATAAATAAAGCAGACACACCCCAAATACCATCTGCCACGCATCCTCATCTTTGTCTCCTTGTCCTTTCCTTTGCGTCCAACCTTCCTGTATTTGGTCCCCCTTGGGGAAGGGCCTCTTGTCTTGTGCCACTGCCAGTGTTTTACAGACAACGAAGAAGAGTATTTTCCAGCCTTCTTCACTATTGCAAAATCCTATCACTAAATCTGAGCTTCTTGGTGCTGTAGAATTAATTGAAGTGATTAATCTGCAGGGTCCACTCAAGGAGCAGTAAGGACCACCTGTCTGGGAGGGGAAGGACCAGCCTGGGCTTGTAGATGTTCCTGGGTGTTGAGCACAGAGCCCAGCTGCAGCAGGGCACACAGATCTTCCAGCACAAGGCTTTAACCTCGCATTGTAGATATCTCATTTTGCAGTGGTGAGGTTGGCAGTCTTGGAAGACCTTCTGTCTTGACACAGAGCGGGAGCTCTCACTGGCCCAAGGAAGGGTAGCAGGCTATTAAGTTTCTGCCACCTGCCTGGAAAAGGGAATAGTCTCCTCTGGATGCACGTGGGTCCTGGTTACCATCCCAAGTGTAGCATGCATGCACAGAACTAAATACAATAATTTTTCTGTGGGCAAACAAAAAAAAAGGGAAAAAAAAGATTAAAAAATTGTCATTGTGGACAGAAGTATAAAGTGATTCGTTTTTCACAGTGGTGCAAGCTTACAGTTGAGTCCCTCAGCAATCCTGGACTGCAGCGTCAGTCTTTTGAAATGGAAGAAATCCTGTTGGTACTGATAGTCTTCCTTTGCCTTTCAGCATGCACATCTCTGAAAGCCAACAAGAATTCTTCAGAATGCTTGATGAAAAAATTGAAAAGGTAAGACACAACAAAGGAAACATGTTTTCACTCAGGGGGTAGACACAGGTTTCCCAGCTCCGTGGGGAGCACAACCAGACACTGTTGCAGTGCTCCACATTCTCCAGTACGTGGAGGGACTCTGGTCTGAGATCCCCCTTACTGCTCGTTGGTTAGGTGGTTCAAGTGCAAAGAAGACCAAAAAGGTAAAGAGGTTGCAGTAGGTACTGGAGAGAATTCTTTGTTTTGTTGAAACATCACTGGTCTAGGATGAATGGCAAATTAACTCAAACGTTCAGGATACACATGGACTACTGGATAAAGGAGAAGAACAAAGTGGGGTTTTATGCCCTTAGTGATTTGATCTTTCATTTAATCTCTGTGGGAGACAACTGGAATCTTAATGCCAGTAGTATCTGGGATACCCTGATAATTTCTTGATGAATCTCTTCAAAATAGCTCCCGGCTCCAAGGGATAGTATAGCTGTATGTATGGATAATCCTGCCTCAAGACCTAAGCTGAGTAAAATAATTATGCTGGAGATGTTTTGAAGAAGAGGGTGAATAATTCTTTACTTATCTCATTGTCTTGACAGCAGCTTTCATGTCTTTCACAAATCTTCTAAATGAGAATCCCAGCTGCTTTGTGAGCCAGTAGTGAATAATTGTACCACAACGTAGATGGGAAACTGAGACTTGAGGAATCAAATGGGCTGTTTGGATCAAGTCTAGATCTCATCCTTCGCTTATACCTTGAGCTGATATTTGCTCACCGATATACTCTTTACACTTCATATTTTGGAGTGGTGTATCTTATTTAATACTTTATATTAAATATTTGCTTCCCCATTTAGAATAAAGTAATTTGTACTCCGAAATTGTAGTGTTGGGTTGCAGAGTAGGAGGGAAATTTTTACTTGGATGACTCTCAGTTTCTGCCATTTCTGCCAACAGTCCTGGTCTTAGGAGTTGGAGTGCTACAGCGGGTGCATCTCTTATCTGTCCCAAGCAACAGATTTGTTACACCACTCTAAAAAAACAAAACCTCATGAAAGCAAAAAGTTAGATGAAAGGGAAGAATAGAAGTGGGGAAGAGTTTGTAGATTCCTGAAAAGAGTATTTCTATACTAGTATTTCACAGGAGTAAGATTTTACTTAACCTATATGCATTTAAAAGTAGAATTTCTACATATCCATAATACAGCTACATCTCCTTTGAATAAGTGCAGTCACCCTATAAATATTTAGAAGCTTTTCCTGGACATCATCACCTTCTATAATGCCAAACACAGAATCTCCAGTGAAATGGATTTTCTGAAGATATATCTTATCTACGTACCAGACTGTCAGGTAGCTGTATCTAATGAATTGAGGTTAGGTTTTGGTTTTGAGATTTGTTTCAGGAGAGTAATACCATTCATTCACCGGCTGCCACATTGAGATGTAGTTGACCTTGTTTCCTCGCTGTTTGGGCCATGCTCTCAGATGCTTGCAGGGGCTCAGATGTTCTCCAGGGCTCTTGTACCAATTTATCTTCTAGATCAGGAGATCACCTGTTTAGAGGAAATGCACAGTTTATCTGTCAAAGAGAGAAAGACAGCTCCTGTGCATTTCAAGCTGCTGACAGTTGATGGGATTGGCAGGAGTTAATGCACAGCTGAACATGGGATTTGCTTTCTCTGGGGACCTCCTGTGCCTGAGGAAATAGTCTTTTTAAGAGAAGTTTGGGGTTTTTTAATTAATCTTTGCCTGTAATACATTGTTTTTCTAGGTATCCGCCACAAGTGCCAAAAAGATAGGAAAATATGAGAGGTTTTGTTGATCCCTAAATAACATTTTGAGTCCCTTCTCCAAGGAAGTGGAGGACACCAGTCGAACAGTTGAAAGAATTATATCACTGAGCAGCTCACAAGTTAAGGCTGAAATAGTCCGCAAAAGTGGGGGGGTGTTGCCTATGGCTGATGAGGTCCCAAAACATGTCATATTCACGTGGTAACCATGGCCATGAGTAGCATTGGGTTTGTAATGGAGACACACTGTCCATCACTGACTCCGTGGGCTATGTCTACAGAAACAAAACATCCCTCAACTTGTGTTGAAATCCCAAGGAGTGTTAGGTCACTTAATACAAATGAGTAACAACAACTCTAATGTGTGTGCTACGAGTTAGAGAGGAAAATTAAATGGATGTCCTGGACTCCACAAAATGATTAAACGGACAGAAGGTCAGCTAAAATAAAATTTCTGTCAAAGAAATAATCAAAGCATGAAGTGGAAAGAACACAGACTGATGTTTTAGCAACTGAAAATATGAAGTATTTACAAATCTGAAGATCAAAAAAAGCCTTAATGAAATGGTCTGGAGAATTTCTCTGGAAGTCTAGCCCCTGTCAGTACCCAGCATGCACCCGCATTCCTGGCTGTCTGTACAAAGCTGAACTGCCTTCTGCAAATGCCACCCAAAGGTAAAAACCAGAATGTCAACCCCAATGCATGGAGCTTCTGGCTACCAAAATTCGGTGTCAAAACACTGAGGCATTCAGAAGGAGGCATCTGTTCCTATCTCTGCATGAGTGTCTGTCCCTGCTCGGAGAGCTAGAGCTGAACTTGCATGTCTGGAACTGCATGTGATTATGGTAATTCAATTCATAGGGTTTGTTGGAAGGAAGAAATACTGAAATGAAGGCTCGGCACTGAATGCTGAGGTAGGACTGACTGAGAGTGTAAAAGTCAGCCTCGCACGGAGGGTTAGATATTGGTTCTGCTAGAGTCAACCCACTTATTTCAGAGGCACCAGAATTTGAGCTAAAAAACACCCCAAAACCCGATGAGAAGCCAGAGATACAAAGTTATGTGAGAAGTTGGAAATAGCTGGGTAGAGTTAAGCAGTTGACAGCACAGGAAACAGTAGTTATATGTCATATGTATGTCATACGTATATGACAGACCACAGAGTGCTTCTTGTGACGGTGTTGCCGTGATGTAGCAACATGCATCCAGACAGATAGGAACCAGGTGATTAAAAGGTTGAACAAATCTCAGCACAGCTGTGGGATGGTTTTCAGATGACGGGGCACTGGTGTAGTGGCAGAGGGTGAGCACAGCTTTGGCGCAACACCAAGGGTGGATGTGCATCGCACAGGGAGAGAAGAGGAAAAGGAAAGACCAAGTCACCTCTGAGCAGCACAAGACCTGAGAGTTGTGGCGAAAGCTGGCTCAGAAATGCTCCTGACATCTGCCAGCAGCTGCAGTGAGTCCTCTTGGGCTTTCATGCTCACTGAAATTACTGTGAGTAGAATCATGGGCTTTGTGTTTGGAGACAAAAAGGCACGTGCATATGAAGAATTCAGGAGGAAAATGGAGCAGAGACAGGCAGTGGTAAGGGGGCTGCTCACCTGGTGACAGTGTTATAATTTTTTTAAAATTGGCCTTGCCTGAAATCACATAAATACATTCCAGCAGAGGATGAGCAGCAATTCAGCTCAAGGAGAGAACCCCCCCCAGAGTAAATTAGAAAGACATGGGTCAGAGATACAAGTGATTAACTTGAGCTGAGACATGAAGGCAGAAATACGACTTGGAAACCCAAGAAGGAAGCAGAGAGTGACTGACATTCCTTCTAAAGCAAACATAGCACTGAGATCTGCTGTGTGATGCCCAGAAGAGGAGAAATGGGTCTCACCAGCTGAGCCAGGATGGGGAAAGTCACAGCACTCATCATGGTATGATAAATCTGGTTTTTAAATACTGTCTCTGATTAAGAGATAGAATTGCAGCCCACTAACAGTGTCCCTGTCTGCATGACCCGGTGTTTCCTGCTGGCTGCAGTGAGAAACTGTAGCAATATTCGACCATTTGTACTGGTATTCAGGCAAATAAATCAGTTACCTATGTTCTCTCTAATCTAATAGTGCAAGGACTAATTTAGTTAGCTATTGTGTATGGATTCACAAAGAGTTGCCGTGAAACACAGCAGAAAAATTACCATGTCTCTCCTAAAATTTCTCCAGTCTTTTTTTTTTTTTCCATTACATCTCAAATTTATTTGGACCCTGCTTGTGTAGGACCACACGCAAACTCCAACTTACCCCCTCAGAAGAAATCCCATTAATTGAACAGGATGGGTCAGAGCAGAGAGTTAATTCTGGGCACAGTCTTTGCAACCTCAAGTCCACAGACTTGAGGGGGCCTTGTCCCACCAAGGCTTCCATGAAAACATGAAATAAAAGCAAAATTAAAAGCTGCGAAGTATAAAATGTTGAATGTGGAAAATTTGCCCCATTTAGTGCTTGCTAGCGAAAACATCTTGATGGCTATCACAGAAAATGGTCTGAAAAATGACTGCTTTCTCTGAATCCTACATACGGAGCAGTAAAATGATCATCAGAAATTACCTCCTTTAAGGATATTTTGTTACTGTAGGCTGTGGCACAGTGTGTAAGCTGCTGTCTCACTGTAGGTAAAACTACCAAGGCTGAGGTATAATTGAACACCTGACAAGCAATTTCTAGGGTTATATCTGGGGATTGTACCCTCAGAAAAGAAGCATGTCTGGCTTTATAGTTTAAAAAAAACAACCCCAAAACAATCCAGGCAAGCTGTACCAGAGGAAATCATCACCGGTCCCATCATCATAAGCTGTTTCCTACATGGCTACAGTGGTTTATAAAAAAAATAGTCATAATGCAAACATGTTCATGGAAAAAAAAGAGATTAAAAAAACACCATAGCACGTGAAGATGTCTTCCTACGAACTCTTATGCGGCCCGTGGATACCCCGAGCCCAGCCCATCGTGCTTCTGCTGCCACAGGCAATGTTGCTTTGGGTCGAGAGATAACTTGGTCTTGAACACCAGTGTCATGGTGGGTTTGCAGGGTTTCTCTGCCGATCCGCACACCTAGCTGCCGGGAGCTGGGTTGGAGACTACCGTTTTGTTGTTGAAGGCCATGGGAGAGATGCCTGGCGTCAACTGGCTCCATCCCCTCATTAGTAAAACTGGGCATGAAACACAGGGGAAAGACACAATGCAGCTCCTTGTATCGTATTTAAAAAGTGCCGTTAGAAATAGGGGGGGGTTGCTAACCGAAACGTATGCAAGGGCAGAATTATTAGGCTAAAACTCATTAGCAAAGTGGATTGCTCTTAATGACTCTTGATTTTTCTCTAGCAAAATAAGAAATGGACAAAAATCAGCACAGTATATAATTATTTAGTGCCACCTCCAGGCATTTTCTTCCCATCCTTTCTGTGAGCGCTGTAAACAAAACTAGATTGATGAAAAGGGTTCCCACCGCAGAGCCAGGCTAACGTTTCCCAGCACTGGCCATCTCCTCTGAAAGGGGCCACTGTGTCCCGCAAGCTCTTTCAGCCATCGCAAAAGAAAGGGCTGCTTGGTGCAGCTCACTTACTTCCCTCTCCCAGGCCAGCCAGCCTCCTCTTCCTCCTCGCCTCGCCAGGGCCGCAGTGCAAGGATGCTGGTGCCAAGCTGCAGAGCCGTGGCGGAAGAAGCATCTCCTTAGCTGCCTTCTCTCCCTTGGCAGGTCTGCCAGCTGCACAAAAGGCTATTGAAACGGGAAGGCTTCTGCATTCGGGCAGCATGGGGTTTTGTTTATTGGCCTGTCACCCGCAACAATGGGGAAAAGGGCTTTTCCTGTGATTTTTTTTTTTTTCTTTTTTTTTCTAAAAGGATATCATTAGCCATAATGCATGCCCTGATAGGGGCATCAGGATGGCAGTGCTTTCTAGATGCAGCGAGGGGAGAGAGCAGGGGAATGAGCCCTTCTGGTTTGGGTACAAGCAGCAGGAAAGGAGCATAAGGCTTTTTTTAACTTATCTTAAATTCACACACTTGTGTTAAGGCATTTCTGTGGACATCTACAAAAGTTGAAAGTTGGATTTTGAAACTGCAGGGGAGGAAGATGGGATTTCTCAGGAATTACCTGGACTTGGGTGTGCGTGTTCCTGTTCTTATCTTCCTCTGTGTAGTACATTTACACTGTCATTAAAACTTATTTAATAGTCCATGCTATTAAGGGCTGTTAAAGGATGGCCCATACTTTCCTGTTACCAGCTACGTACTCTGGGCCTGTGGCTCCTCTGGACATGGGAGCCTGCTCCCCTGGGCAGCAGGGGACAGGGTTTGGCTGGCAATCCTGCACTCTCATTTTTCAGCCACGATGCTACTCTATTTGGGGGGGGTTGTCATCTCTGCTTTCTTCTTTTCTTTCCTGACACACATCTGCTCCCCCAAAAAACCCCACCATCACTTCGGTCTGCACTCAGATGCTACCAGAGCTCCTCTACTCATATCGTAGAGCTCATCTTCTGACTGCCACTTCACATGGTCAGTATTTCAGTGTGGTTTCCTCAGAAGACCTTATCAGCTTTGCAAGCTGTTAGCTCACTGTTTCAGCATAATTCCTTGTCTCAAGCACAGCAGGCCTCTTGCTCATCACCGGTGCAGCCACTCAAGGTATCATCTCCTCCAGCATCTACCAAGAATCCTCTGAAACAATGAAGGGGTAAAAAATTAACATTTCTAAGTATTTTACTGGGTTGGGGGTGCTTAGCAGGACCAAAGCAGCCTTTGTTCTCTGCTGGTGGGGAGATGGAGACCTCTCCTGCCTTTCTGCCCAAGGAGCACCAAGGAGAAACCTGTGTGTTGGATTTACAGTGCAGCAGGGAAGGCAGCTTTATTCTTTTTCTGATCTTCCTAAGGAACACTGACCTTGTTATTACTGATAAAAATTCGATTAGGGAATAAGCTTTAGACAAAAAAAAAAAAAAGTGGAATTGTAACTTTTTTGGCTTCCTTGTAGCATGGTTTCTCTCTCTTCTCTTCTTAGGAGGATAAATACCCATTGCTGTGTATTTCCCCAAGAAGACCTCACTTACCACAAGCCCTCCTTCAAGAAGGTGCTAAAGCACCTGCTTGACTTTCTGCTCATGAGCTGCTCCAGGGCTTAAATGCTGTTTCCCTTGTACTTAAAGACTAGTATGTGCTTAACCCTGCTGAAATCAACTAGGACACTTCAGACCTTGCTGCGCTGAGCCCTGCACACTTTGTTTTTGTGCTGGAATTAAATGCCGGGCGCATGTTTGCGTGGGTCTTTGCAGTGTAGCTGGGGCAGTGGGTGTAGGACAGATGGGGTGGGTGCAGCAGTACGTGCAAAACAGGTTGTTTGCTGTCACAGACGATTCCCACCCTTAACAAAATAAGCCAAACCTGCCAGAGCAGGGTGCTCCCGCAGGCTGTATCACATCCCACCACTGAGGTGGTGGACGTGGCCCTTCCTTCTCCCAAGGAAAGAAGAGCAACGTCCTCTTAACTCGCCATAAACCCCAAGTGAAAGCAAAACCCTTAATTTTGCATGCAAGCTGCCAGCCTGCCGTGCCTTCGCTCCAACGTTATTCTTGGCCTGTAACAAATATGTCCCTTCCCCTGCATCGCAGCATGCTCCTCCATGCGGCTTTGCGACGGACAGGGGCAGTGGATGTGAAAACTTCAGCCAGCCGCCGAGCGGCCATGGGAGCCTTTTTCGGTGTGTGTCCCCCCCAGCCAGCTCCCTCGTCACATCCTCCCCCTTGCCGCCAGCTGGTGTGTCGGTGGGGCGAACCCAGCTCTGGAGCATTTCCCTGCAAAAAACCACAGCAGCCTTGGGCTCCAGCGGCGCTCCTTGTCTCACCTTCGAGGCGTTAGCGCAGTCTGGGCATCAAACTAGGCCAGTTGGGTCAGGGTTGCAGTTCTGCGCCGGGGGGCTCAGCGGGTGGAAGAGCTGCGTGTCGCGCTGCAGGAAGGCGTGGGAGGTGTTCCTGGTGTTTCAGGCAGTTCTTGCCCTCCTCCCCTCATTCGGCTGTGCTGTCGCTGCCCATGCGCGCTCACGGGAAGGAGCGGGCTCATGGGAGGCTTGGGATGGTGGCAGCTCCCCGCCTGCCAGTGACCGAGGGCCATGGCCTCAAAGGCCACCTCCGAGACACTAAGGTTTCTCCATCCCCACCGGTGTGAAGATGGAGATAAAGTGTCTGGCAGCAGCAGTGTCTGGCTCTCAGTGGCCTTCGGGCAGTGGGTGAGAGGTGGTATTTCCGTGCCGTGGCAAGGACTTATTCAGCATGTTGCTTTTTAAGTGGTTTCTTGGCATCCTTTTAAGGAGCAATGCACTTGGTTGCTGCAGAGCAGACTCAGGAGCAGAAGAACGGCAGGAGGAAAGGGAGGGGAAAAATGTAAGATGGCTTTCTTCCGTGTTTTGGGTCCATTTAGCCTTTAATAGCACTGATGGCCGCTGGCACGTAGTGTAGTGGGGAATGATGGGCCATGGGGCTCCCTGTTGAGCAGGAGGCTGGGAAACCAGGTAAATGAATCTCCTTTAAATGCCCTGAGCCTCAGTCATCATTCGCTACTGGTGGCTTTCACAGCTCTGAAGCATGTTGCACAAACCCTTCATCATCACCAGCTTAGTCTCGTGGTTTTGTCCAAATGGATTGCGGTCCCTGGCATGGAGAAAACTGATGGATTTGGGCTTTGCTGCAAAGTATTTCGGCATTCCTTCTTTCTGAGTCAAATCTTTTACTTTAAAAAATGTATTTTTTTTTCTTTCTTTCTGGGTCAGTGATTGCTGAATTGAAATTAGGGCTGATTAGTCTCTTTTTTTTTTTTTTTTTAACATACTAAGAAAGCCCTTTTACTAATAGTATTGGGCCACAGAGAGCTGTTAAAGCACCACACATTCCTGGGTGTGGACCCTCCAGCAAAGCAAGCTCTGCAATCCCAGCGTCACCGGTGGGATTTTAATTGTAGAGACATTTTGAAGCCTTTGTTCCCAATGCATACCCCAGCTGTGCATCCCAAATAAACCAATCGCTGCATCAAGAAACATCTCTCACTTTTTTTTACTTTTTTCTTTCCTCCCTCTCTTTCCAGACAGGACAGTGTCCCCGGTTTTGATTTGTGGGGCAACTGGGTACCCCCCCTTAAGTGAGTAGAGCTTCACCCATTTTACCACTGCTGAGTTGGTCTCTTCTGCTTACAGGGTGGTGTTGAGCTTTTACACTTTATTGCAGGTCTGACACTCTCATGTTTCTCCTTTTCTTCTTCTTTGCCAGCCCTTTGCTCGGCTGCCGGGATTTTCCATGCGAGCGCTTGGGTGGTGCACCCAGCACACGGGAACGAGGCAAAATAGTCCAGAGGTTGAGATTTTTGGTACTATATTTGAGGCAGTTGTTTTACGCAGGGTATCTTGGGTGGCTTGTGTGTTGAAAAGCTCAGCTCCGTCTGTTTCTGTGTAGAGAAATAAGGACAGTGGGTCCCGTTGGGTCCTCTTGCCACTTCACAAGAAACAGCTAGTGAGGAACGGGACATATCTTCTCCAGACCTTCCCGAGGGCAATACTTGGATAGATGCTGCTGCAAGTCTTGTGTTTGGGATGGGACGGAAGGCATAACGAGTGGTCTGTAAGAAGTCCGTGTTTTGTGAAAGTTAGCCTGTTTTCCCCCATTGTGCAAGTGTAATTTCAATACGAATAGTATCTTTTGCTCTTGCATTAAACTCTTGCTAGGTTATTGGATGAAGTATTGTCGTTCACAGCAGCTGACTTGTCTTGCTCATAGATTACATGCTTCATTGCTTTTGCCTCAGAGATTATGTTTTTGCAACAGATCTGTAGGGTTGTGTCCATCAAGGCGTATCTTTACATAAAATAGTTCTGTAAATCAGTTTATTGGCCTGCCCCTGGAATTCAATATAGGGGATGAAATTTATGAGATTAATAGTGACAGAAAGGGAAGGGTCCCCTGTCCTGGTTTCATGCAAACCTTCAGGAAATGGTCGGAGGAGTTGTGCAAACACCATTCCCTATTTTTAAGGTTTCTGCCATGTAAATATCCTAAATTTAGAGAACTGGTATGTGTTATTAGTAAGTGCTCCCTTGATTTATGTTATTCCTGTCTTCAAGTAGTCATTTACAAACTGTCTGGCTTTTCTCCTTACAGGGTCGTGATTATTGTTCAGAAGAGGAGGATGTCACATAGTGCCAATTCTGCCACTCGCACCAGGAATACTACTGTGTAAATAGATTACAACCCAGTCGAGACCTTTTGGAAGTCTTCTAGAGCGAACAGCACTACATAACAGAAGAAGATCATTTCCACATTATATGCTCCATTCAGTTACAGTGTTTCTTAATGAACAGATGAGGAATATTGCTAAGAACTCCTAAGGAACTGTTTTTGTTGCTGCTAGTTAAAACTTGTTGCAACTTCTCACTTTTTTCTGTGTCCAGATACGCAGCAAATCCTTAAAGTTAATCCAAAAGACGTTGTTGATTTTATTGAGGCTTCTGGCCTGTTTTCTATCAGATGAGGTAGTGTTATACAAAGCTTCCATAAGTGAACATTCAAGCACCTAAGAAACACCCTTAAGCTGTCTGTCAGTCCGCGTTTGGGCCAGAGTGCTTATTAATGCTGGTGATTTCAAGCTTTGGAGATGGGATGTTTTTGCCATGGCAGGCCTTGTTTCTCTGCTGAGAAGAAGCTGAGAAACTATTATACATTAAAAGCATGTTATCACTGAAATACTGGAAGTGATGCAGGAGCAGGAATTTGTATTTTAAGAGGAAAAAGTTTCATTTAATAGGTATCTTAATCAAGGACTAAGCTTGCAGTATTGGCTTTGCTGAGCACGAATGGGAGTGTGATCACAATCAATTTGAATCTCTTTTTTTCTAAGAAAATAAACATTTTACTGTTTTTATGTATTCTTGTCTCTTACCATTCCTACAACGCAATGTTTTAAGAGTTGGGGGACAAGGAAGGCAAAACCAGCCCTCCGCGTTCATGAGTCTGTGGATCTAATCTCTTGGAGCAGCTGTGTGCCACCTGGGGGTATCTGGTGTGTGTCCTGCAGAGTTTATTTTTCCATATTATATGGAGAGGATATTACCTTCTCAAAAGCAGATGTAGTATTTTTAAGAAATGCTGTCATGAGTAAAAACAACAACAAAGAAAACCTTAACAAACCCCTCACACACCTTTTGTATTTATTATTTCAGAGGAGATTGTTACCTGTACTGATATTTCTTCCTGCTTTGACACCATGTGAGGGCCAAGTTTGCACTGCATCCCATGGAGAAACTTTGTCAGGACATAGGTTTCTGTATTGTACTGATTTCATTGCTCTGATGTGTGTGATGTATGTGGAACAGACCATGAAATTGCATTAATAGCATCTTTTGCTGATATAGCCGACACTTGAATGGGGCACTCAGCCCAAAGCCCTTTAATGTTGACCATTTTTCACTGGACCTTCTGAAAATGAGATCCTTTTAAAGGGTTTCAAGTCCCTCAAAAATCACCTGTGACTTCTGAAAATCTCTAAAATATTAGGGATTTTCATAACTAAAGAGTTTTCCGCCAATTTTTGCTCTGAGTGGGGTTGGACAGTCCACGTCAGAAGATTTTGGTCCCTATTAGTGCTGTGCCATCCCTAGAATATTGCAAAAAAAAGCGACTTCCTCATGCTTCCTTCCCTGCACTGGATTTTCCTTTGGCTTTCAGGCAGCGGGGTAGGGAGGGCCCACCGGGGAGAGAGACCTGGGAGTTACTCTTATTCATGCAGAACTGCATGTGAGCACCTCTAGCAAGAGCAGCTTTCCAAGCAGCATTTGTGAGGCTGCAATATCAAGCTCTCTTCTTAAGGTAGAAGCTATTTCTGAACGCTGCAAACTGCTCAGTCCCCTGGTCTCCTGTCAACCTTGGTTTGAGTTGAGTGGTTGCTGTATTGCAGGATTGGGACAACTCAAGCACTACCTAGCTTCAAGAGCTTCCTATATAAAAGCTCAGTGACAGGGTCCTCTCTGGCACATTTCACCACGTGCATCTTTATCCTGTTAATGGTCAAAAATTCCCAGAAAATTCTCATTTTTCCTAAATCCTTGCAGCATTTTGGCAGCTGCTTTGACCACACAGCTGTTCCTGAGCATCCCACTTCCCCAGAGACGAAATTTCACTGCCTTCGTCCCATCACATCGTCCTTCTTAGGGCTGTTTGCATCTCAGAGCTATGGAGCCATTTGATCTGTTACAAATTCTTCAAGGTGATAACTCTGTCAATTCTGTCCTCTTGCATATAATTTTTTCCCATAATTTATGTCAGCTCTCAAGCAGGTATCCATGCTAGGGAGAGTCAAGAGAGTGCACATTTCGATTATTTAAACACTGTAATTAATAAAAAGTCCTGGGGCTTGATCCTGCAAATCCTTCTTTCAAAAGTGCTTTATAAAGTTTTTGCAAGTAGTACAAGAATGATGGAATTGGGGCTGTCCTTTTGAAACATGGTTCATTTTCTAGATGCTGAACATTTCATGTATCAATTTCCCCATACAAAGCTTGTGTTACAGATACAGCATGGTCTTTCAATACACCAGCCTCCTTTTACATGGAGTTTCTTTCAGACACCTGTTAGTTTTAATTTTTTTTTTTTTTTTCCTGTTTTCCTTGCCGATGATGATGGCACCAAAAGCATGGGCTTTGGTAGAAGCTTTGTGGGAGAAGTAATTCCCATCTTACCTGTGCGCTTATTGTGACCAGCAGCAAGTGCTTTAGTCTTTTGTATAAATTTTAACCTCACTGATGGACTTTTAGATGACAATATTCGTGAATGCCTGGGTAGACTGTCCTGCTGCTGGTTGTGGAGGCATGAGGATGGGCAGGAGGTTTGGAGGGCATCAATAGTTGTCTTTGGAGTTGACGTGCTCCAGGACTGCCCCAGGCCGCTGGTGGGATTGGGGTGAGGGCAACAGACTTTGATTTGCTCTACCCTTCTGCAAGAAACATGAAAACATTAACAGAATTGAAGTTGGGGGCAAGGTGTTGCCTGTTCACATCCAGTCAGCAAATCCTTGGCCATGGTGTGTCTTGCAACCATTATGGTGTGCCAAGCAGATCCCAGGAGCTTCTTGGTCAGGCAGGAGACTTACTCTTAAACTCTTTGGGATATGGAAAAGCAAAGATCAGCGCTGATTACTTATTAAAAGGAGCCATGCTTACAGAAAAAAAACTTAGGGCAGAAATCTTTTTCCACTCTTGAATGTCTGAAGTCTATGAAACATAAGATGGTTCCTAAGCACTTCAGGCTTCAGGGTGACATCCCTCTCTCCACACCTCAGCCCTTAAGAGTGGTCTGCTTTGTTTGTTGAAGCAGGTTAACCATATCGTTAAGCCTTGAGCAACAACTTGCTGAAAAACATATCCACAGCAAGTACAGGGACCTGATGGGAGCTGTGTAGCATTTGGGAAAGGGACGAGATAACCATACCTCCTTGTCAGAAGTTGCACATGCCACAAGCAGACCCACAAGGTCACTCGGACGAACGTTGCTTTTTAATCCTGCTTTGTTTCTTCTATCTTTGCAAAGCCCTAGCAAATTTTGTTAGAAGTCTAAATATGCATGGCTGAGGCTCTATAATAGTAGAAGCAGATTACTGTAGCTTAAAATTAATCTCTCCTTGAAGGCATACCTCCACCTTACTTTGCTGAGATATATTCAGTGGGGTGGAAAAGAGGAAGGTGGGAAGAGAAGGAAAACTGCTTGTATTGGATGTGCTGCGCTTAGTTGTAAATGGGTTTTTCAAGGTTTCTTTTAAAAGAAATACCAAGAAAACAATTTGGGGCCAAGTTTCTCTTTAGGAGACTGACACACTATTTAATAAGCTCTGAGGCATATTCTGAGAATGGAGAGAATTGTGGTGAAGGGATTTTGCAGTCAACCTTCTTCCCTTCATGTGCTTTTTCGGTTCTCTAAAGCCCTTTGAGCTGGGCTGGTTTTCCTCCTCAGAGCCTACCCCAAGCATTAGCCCTGGGCAAGAGCAAGGAAAGGAACCAGGGAGCAGGAAAAGTTGCCCAAAAGGCTGGTGACCATCCCCAGATCCAGCCTTACGCCATGGCTGGTGCATGCCAAAGCCTCCTGAATACCCAACCCAAGGGGCATGTATCCCTCCAAGGGCTGCCTGGATGGATGCGCCATCCCATGCGGGCACAAAGCCAGTGTGCCAGAGTTGCACCATCATCATCATCATTCACCTAACGAGCAGGGCTTGCTGAGATTGAACGTTGATGCTCTTGGGGCAATTTGGGCGCACTTTGGTGCAGTGCTTGTAGGATGTGTTTGACCTGGAGAGTGACACCTGGGGAAAAGAAAATCTGTTTATTGGCTGTCTATCTGACACTTGATTTTGTCTCCATCACTAGTAACCAGGGATAGAGACATATTCTTGCATTCAGTCTAGTTTTGTGAGGTTTTTGGCAATGTGTCCTTCACACTGTCTGTAGCCATATTGTATCTATTGCAACACATACGCTTTGACCTAAACAGAAGATACCTGTATTTTTTTTAATTATTGTGAATTTCTCTTCACCTGTGCCCCTTCCCAAACCCTTCCACCCTCCATACAGCATCCAGCTCATCAAGGGGGCAGGTCTGGTGGTGGTGGGCAGGAGGAAACTTTACCCTCCTACCTGAAGTGTGGTTGTATGTGTTAGGACGATTTTCTAATGCACTCGGGTTGTGACCACTCTGGTTCAAGGAGGAGGCGGCTATTCTGTGTGCTGCTCTGTTTTTACTCTGTTTTGAAGGTTGGTATTCGATATCTGGCTTTTTTCAGGGGCAAGGGGCAATCCTGCTCTTGGACCAGTACCAACCCTCAATGCCAAGGCATTGTTTTGCCTCAAAATCATCACCCTATAACCAAGAGCAGCATTTGACCCAAGGCATATCTTGAGTCACAGGAGTCTGCATCTAAATTGGATTAAAGAAGCCCAAACCCATATTAGTGCCTTTTTTCATCTCAGAAGGCTGCAGATCATTTCACATCATTTAGATGGTGACACTTGTACTTTTTTCCCTCCGGACCCCTGGCAGGAGATGTTCTGGCCCAGGTCTCTGCGTGCAATAGGAGGCACCAGGAGTGGTTTCTCTCCAGTGCCAGGACTTTGAGGAAACTATTGGACGTGAGCAAAGCCCCAGCCTGTCCTGTTAGGGGAAAAAAATACAGGCAATAGCCCGTCGCAGGAGCAAGGCTTGTGGATGGACTTCCTGAGCCTCTGCAGGATTTTCTATGATGTCCACGTAAATTAAGCTCTGTAGGAACTACTAGAGAGTGTAGATTGACAAACTCTGGGCTTCTCTAAAATTTTGCAGAGATTCCCACGTCATCATTATGAACTGGGCAGGGTATTAGAAGCTCTCAGGGCTTTTGTTGATGTGGCTGGTGATTTTTAGGACGTTGTCTTGGACTCGCTGGGAATATTCAGCAGATGCCCTTTCCTCTGATTATTCCTCCAAATCTCTGTTTAGAATTATCTTTTTAAAAACATGCCTGGACTGACTGGAGCAGGATCCACTTTGACTCCCCATGAAGGACTTGTGCCCGCAGGCATTTAATTTGCCTGGTGGTGTTGGGAGGTACATAGATGTTATGGTATCAAGGGTGCTGAGCAGCCTGGAAACCCAGGCAGATGGAGAGGATGGACATGCAAATAGATATAACAGAGAAACCAGTTAGAAGACCTTGGCCAGAATGCCCTTGAAAAGGATTATCAAAGCAGCCGGTTAATTATTTGACTGCTAATACTGCTGTTTCCTGGATCCCATGAACCTTGCTCTGATACTGGACTTCAGCCCCAAAACTATACCATCTGAAACTTAACATTAATTTCTTCCTTTGCTTTCAGTCAGAGGTGGGTTGGTTGGTTGGTTGTTCTTTTTAATTAAGTCTCTGTGACCTAGAAGACCCAGCTTTGCATCCTCCCCTGCCATCCTTTGTGGCCATGGATGGGCCATGCAGAACCTGGGTTGGCTTACTGCACCTCTCCATCTCTTTGTGCACAGCAGGAATAGCAGGGCTTTCCAAATCCTGGCTGCACAAGTGAAATCTTCAGCCCATGAATGCCCTCATCCCATCATCCCACACACACGCTCAGGCAGGCTCTGACCTTTTCTGCAGCCAGTGGAGTTGTACATGGTGCTGCCACAAGACATGGCGACCACAGCTGTAAGAGAAAGGAGGCAGTGATCGACAATATTGCATTATTTTTTTGCAGCGTGCCTTTTAATTGCTGTAAGAGAGTCCAGCTGATGACTGGCACTGCCCATGAAGCACAACACATTAAAATCTGAATTAGTAGACAAGAGTGAATGGGTGGATGAAGCACCAGAGAGACACATTTAAGCTCTGAAGATATTGCTGTCATCATCCAAAACTTAGACTGAAGATAAATACTTGGTTCTCAGCTATTTCAGTTTTATCAAGTCTATGAAACAATAATTACCTGTCACTTCGATTTTGGAGTTAGCAATGACTCAACTCCAGATCGGTTTGGCTGACATGCCAGACCTTCAGACTAGGAGAGCCTTCCAGCTGGGTAATGTCTGCATCTGCCTAGGAATGAAATTAATATGGGCTTTGAACAAAAGGGGGTAATTTCCAGTTGCTGTTGGCATTTCTGTCCCACCAACAGCTTTGGCTAGCGTTCTGCTTCACAGGTGACAGGCCATGATGCCACAGAGGCTTCGTGTCCAACATGCATGCTTTATACTCATGCTTTATAATGCATCTTGCCACGTTGGCCAATTCCCCTTTCTTTTATAAACCAAGAGCAAACTTAAGCTCTGGTGGCCCATCAGGTGTCTCCATCTCCCCACTGTGGGGGTAGCCTCCCTCACCTCCATGTCACGTCAGCCTGCGAGGACCAGCAGTAGAGCTCATCACTCCTTCCCTGCCACTGATGAAAAGCACCAGGCTCTATGGAGCCACATACCTGGCATAATGAGCTCTGTAAGCTTAAACTTTCTAACCCGACAAACATTAAAGAACATTTTGCAAAGCTGACACCATCTGTAAAGCTGGGTGAATGCAAGTGNCCAACCCCCGCCCCCCGTGGCAAGCAGGATGGAGAGTTGCTGCCTTTTGGCCCCTGTTCTGGATCCTGCTACCACTGGGAAACTCTCCTTTTTCAGACTGAAATGTTTCTCTAGGTAGTTTCATTCTGGAGATGTTTGGGGAAGAGGAGACCAGGAATGCAGGGATGGCTGTGGAGTGGCATGTTATTTGCGTTACTGTTGGGGAGGAAACCTTGATGTCAAACATGCAAGAAGTTGGTGAAAGGGTGAAAATTCATATTAAAGTTATTGTGCTGTTGTGGATATAGTGTTCGGCAAAGGGAAACGAATCCTAGCACAGGAGAACTGCAAAATGTGAAAGTTGGTAGAATTCAAAAGAGTTCATGTCTTTGACATCCAGGTGAATGCTCTCTTTGAGCTTGAAGATGGCACAGTCATCATCATAAACGTGTGGGACTGTGAACCTGCTTTGTAAAAGCCAACTATAACATCCCCATGAACAACACCTAGTCCCTGCACCCATGGCAGTGTCACAAACACCAACAGAACATTTTAGGGGAAAAGTGTCTTTTTTTTTTTTTTTTAAAGGTTTGCCCACGTTATCAAACTGACACTATTTGAGCTCAGCAGTTTTGTGTGGCAGCAGGGCCAGGTCGGCGCGGAGGACCTCACTGACGACTTTCACCCTGATTACTGAAAAGCTGGTTGAATGAAGAAGCCCAGGGGCGGGGGTGAGCTCCAGGCTTGAGTCCGTATCTTTATCCGCCAGTTGCTGCCTATCGGTGATTTATCCACCGGCTGTCGCACAGCAAAAGGGGAAGTGTGTGATTTCTCCCCTCTTGGAATGATTCACTTCCTCCCCGCTGCTCTGCTGTCCCGGATGGTTTCTGTTTAGATCAGGAGACCTGAGCTTTTATATCAAGCTTTGTTAATAGTGGCAGCCTCACCTTAATGGGTCTGCTAGCAGGAGGCATTGCCCTGAATGGGCATTAGCCCAGCGTGCAAGGCAGGACTGACGCGTGGTACCCTGCATGCCCAGAGCTGGAGCAATGAGCATCCTCCATTGCTGCAGACTTTCTCCCCCCACGCCACCCCTGCCCAAGCCTTCAAGGTGTGAGTTGAATAGAAAATTTGTTCCCCATATATATATATATATTAAAAAAAATTAATTTTTGAGACAAAAAGTTCTCAAGTGCAGTTGCTGCAAGAAACTAGAAAGCTATCTGTGGGAACTGAGTGATATTCTTGGTTTTTTGGCATTCTGCTTTTGTGTCTATTAATAATCCCCTGGAGTGAGTCATATGGAGATGCATTTATTCACTGAGTCGGAGAGAGCTGCTACCCAAAATAGCAGCTATGTGATTTTTTATGATGCTGTAATGCCAGTATGGTGAAGATTGACATCATTTAACAGAGATGCTCTCTGCCTGGCAATCGGATAACCTGTGTCAAGCCCTAAAATAAACGTCGAAAGCCACATGCTCGGTTACATAAAAGAGCTGCAAGAGCCAGCCTGTGTCAGAAATGCCTTTTTGCCCTTGCCTGCTCATCTTTTGCCTTTTTTTTTTTTCCCCTTATGCCTTTCTTAGCCGCATTTGCTAATTTTCTTAAACCAGAGTGTGAGGCGCATTGGACCAGAGGAGGGACAGGCAAACGGCTTTTTCTGTGGAGGGGAGGATCACACGTGTCTAATGATCAACATTTACTGTATTATCACTCTGCTGCCCATGAGAAGAGGTCCATAGAGAAATCCTAGAATGCATCAAATTCAGTACGACCAGCTCTGAATTGTTCTTCGTTTCTTCTTGCCCATGTTGCTGCTCTGCTGGCAAACCTCCAAGCATCCCCTTTGGCCATGGCTCGTGCCCAAAACCCAGCAACTCCTTCCCAGCCCGGTGCTCGCAGCCCGCGAAGGCAATGGCAGCACCTGGCGAAGGGCGCGAAGGCAGAGAAATGCTCAGGTAGGGTGTTTTAAGGATTGGTGAAACTGGTTTTCTGTCTTTCTTATTCTCTGCCCTGCACTGCTGCCATCAGGTCTGTCCTGGTGTGGCAACTGGTGGGGTGGATAAGCCATCCTGGGGTGGTCCCAGTGCTCCCCAAAAGCATGTGCGGGTACCACCGAGTACTGTGCACGCTTTTTTTGCACAATTTTGGCTTAAATGCCTCTGCGGTTGGAACAGCCCTGGTGTCATGCCATCATGCTGTGCCCTCCACCAAAGGACTAATAAAGATGAGTTTAACATCCCAGGTGAACTTTCCCAGGTAAAGGATGTTTTATAGGACCACTCCAGCTGGAAACGTTTATTAACATTACCTTTTTATGTAGCACTTAGGAAGAAAATGGGACTCCTGCCACCAGCAGCTTCGGGCTGATGTGAATGATAGGTCTCGGGATGAGCAGCAGCAGCAGCCGAGGCTGAATTTTGGTCAGAGCCGCTGAAGTGCCCCAGCTAGGATGACCTAACTGGAAAGTGGAAATGTGAAAATGGAGCAACAGCCCATCAACACAACTATTGGCATAAAGTAATTATTAAGGCTAGTTTTAGTAGGAGGTGTGACATACCGATACTGCTGTGCTTCCCTTAACCTTCATGCATCAAGAGTCCCTGCAGACAGGAGCGTCAGGAATGTGCTCAGAGCCAGAAATAACTAAATACTCCTGATTTCATGTTATAAAGGAAATGCAGAGAGGCAGGGCTGTGAGGCACCCTAGCTTTTAATTTTGCATAATATTTTTGCCTTTTCAGAGACCATCTGCAATGGGAAGGCAACTCCTTGTTACACCAAAGAGCATCTGGGCATCGCAGCTGGCAAGGTAGTGGAGCTGAACATGAAAGAGACACCCAGACACTCCAAGGACTGCAGAAGAGTATTGCTAGGAGAGAACATTGATTCTTGTGATAGAGTTTTTCCCCCCTTTTTTTTCAATAAAAAGTAATGCAGTTTGCTGAGGGTTTACTGCAAGGTCTCTATCCCAGTTACAAGAGAAAGACTTTGCTGCTGTTTGTGGCTCTGCTCCGACCTCCCAAGCCCTGTCCACCACACATGAGGCCCCAGCAGCAACAGAGGGCAACAGGTTAAACCCTCCTGCATGGAATCTTGGGCTCTGGTTTCTCTTGGTGAACATGTTGCCTGCCCGAGAGGACCAGGGTTTTGCAGGGTTGCTCCCTTTTCCTCTTTCCATCTCCATCTCTTTGCAGGTTTCCTTGTGGTAGTCTTTTTTAATTATCATTATTTTAATCTTTTCTGCAAAGACCCAGGTTTGCGCTGGACTTCCGAGAACATTTCGGTTTGCCTGGCTCCAAGTCATGTTGCCCTGTGCTGACCTGTTTGTCTGCCCAGCCCCACCAAAACATGGAGCCCGCAAGTATGGCAGCAGCTGCCAGTGCAATTGCAGGGGCAATAGACAGCAGACATCTCTCTGAGCAACTCCTACTACTCCCAAAATAAATAGATGCAAAGGAAGTGTACAGAGCTTCAAGGGTGTTGTTATATACCCCACAGACCAAAATGCTTTTTGAGTACCCCAAGCTTCAAGAGACAAGGAAGGCAGAAGGTGCCTTTGCTCCAAAATACTCCAGTCCCTGAAGTCCTGATGCTCCTTTAACAGTAGGCTGAAGAAATTTAGCTCTTCATTGGCAAGGCTGGTAATGGTTTCTACTTACTGGATGTCGTAAACACTGCTGAACACTTGAACGAGGACTTAAATTTAGGGCTCCTGCATCTTTTATTTTCTTAATCCTAACTTCCATGGAGAAAAAGCACCAATAGGAGTGGAGGTGTCAGAGAACAGCTGATAACAGAGGAGAGATGATGAAGTATGTTTCCTAATCAGGCTCAAGAGAGACCTGGTTTTTTTTTTCCAATTCTAATGAAAACAAGATCAGTAGTCATACTTAAAATGAAGTTCTGAGGATCTGTAGTCTCATTGCAGAAATGGATTAAAAAAAATAAAATAAATAAAGGCCCAAGTCATAGAATAATAGAGGTTGAAATAATCCAATGAGATAAGGTTACTGAGAGCCATTCTAGTCCACTTTTGATTTTATACTGAAGGTGTTGCTCTGATTATATATAGTATCTGGGTGTTTGGCCACCCCCACAGGGAAAAGTTACCCCTTATTTCAGAATTTCTTGCATTGCAACGTGTCTGTCACTTCCACCTATGGCTGTACACCTCCGCAGCCTCCTGGCAGCAAGGCTGCATGCCTGCTTTGCCACCAGCGCTTGCCGCAGGCCTGCCTTTAACCTGCTCCTGGCTCCTGCAAAGCTGCTTCCGTGCCCTCCAAGAGCCAGGACAGGGCTACATTGTCCCAGATGCAGAACGCTCCAAGGTTCCCAGCGGTGCTTTCTCCTGCCTTTCGAAGACCCCAGGTAGCAGTGCTGCCTGCCCGGGCACTGATCACTTCTCCAGGGTGGTAGCTGAGAACTTGCCGAGTCTGCTCCATCCCCTCATTGAGGTTGCTAATAGACGTGGGACAGTATTGATACGACTACCAAAGGCCTTGCTAAAAATCAAGGGAAAGGGAACCAGCTGGCCAGCTCAAAAGTTAGTGTCAATTTAGCACAGCTTGACCAGAATATTTACATTTTATTAAATTCTTTACAATCAGCAATTATAATCAAGTACACAATTATGTACACGGATTATATACATTTTAGCCCAGACTTTTACATCACAGTACATAGTTGCCCTTAGAAATATTGTATACACTTATCACCAGACAGTAAAACCCAACAATAGTGTTACAGCACCTGTTATTAGACATCTTTTATAAGAAAATATACGGCTGTAAATTGGGCTGGCTAAAAAAAAAAATAATCTTATAAAATCTGAACATACAATATTTCATTCACAGAATGTTTTTTTCCCCCCCCCCTATGTTCTGACTGATGCCTTTTGCATAAGATGTCCCATTTTTAACCTCTCAACATATATTTACTCATGCCTACTGCCGCTATGCCTTCAGGTATGCTAGTAGAAAGAGGAGAACCAAAGCTGGGCTCATTTTGAAACTTCATTACGAAACAATAAGTGTAAACAATTAAGAAGAATCCTCTAAGATCAAATGAAAAATTAATTGGCTGATCTGAATTACATGGCATGGAATAAGTGCTAGTTCCAGCTGTGATTCCTGAATTCTTCAGTGTTCAATACCAGACCAATAAATGTACAATACTATACAAAGAAAGAGGTGATTACTGATTAATGATATATGAGCAATATTCCACATGGAGGGAGCAGACTTCTAGAAATTTGGGAAGAACACTTGCTCCCCTCTCCAAAAGGTTCTGTTTTCTTTGATGAATACATTCTTTTTGCATTTTACAATGACAGTGACATAAAACTGAATTATTTCCAGAATGATATGAAAAGGTTAAACTAAAGCCTGTTTCCTCATAAGGAAATGCAAAGCAAAAATAACCTGAATAAAACTGCCTCCCCCCCCCTACCCCCGCCCCAATTTAGTCCTCTTTCCCAAAAGGTCAACCTTACCCAATTCAGTTCTGTAAACAAAGCCATGGCTCTCATGATGGTTTCAAAGGTAAAAGTAGAACAAACTGAAACAAAAAAAACAACCCAAAAGGAAGGAGGCAACAGTTATCTGAGGTAGGCCACCACCAAAATGATGCTTCAAATCCATACGGAGTTCTGGGATCACTCGAAATCCCCTAGAAGGACAGCTAATGTCTGCTGCTTTAGCAATAGAAGTGGAAAAACCAGTTAAAATGAGCTGGTGATGGCAAGGAAAGTTTTTCTTAATAAAATTTTACATCTACACACCTAAATTTTCTGCAAGTAAAAAAAGAAAACCTTTAGATGCTATATTGACAGTCTTAACATAATGACCAGAGGGCCCCTATAGCTATAAATATAATTCTATTTCCACCAAAAGAGCTAACAAGTATGAAGATGTAGACCATGTCAATGAGGACAGGAACAAAAATGCTCCTTTTGTGGCACTAAGCACTAACAGATCAAAGGAATTATCAGAGTGAAAACTTTTGATCTGCACCTGATGGTTTTGATCCTGCAGCTGACTGTACTTGGCCACATCTCTTTGAGCCCAGGCGCTACCAGGGGAGCGCAGCATCTCTCGGGTGCGGCCTGGGGCTCCAAGTAACGAAGGACACTTAAAAGGCTCCCATGATCAAATGCTTTGCATGAAGAAACTCTTGTAACAAAAAACATAAATAAAAGAATTCTGAACTGAAAAAACCCAGCTGCTTCAAGCCCTACTCATTCAGTCCAAACCTCCATACAGTTATTTGTGCAAAGGAATTACAACTACATTTAAAAGCTAATTTATTTAAAAGGACACTTATTCGCTATTCCGCTACCGCTTCATTTCCTCCTCAAAATTACCTCCTACTCTAGTGATTTAAAGTTATCATTCATCTTATGGATAATATTCTGATTGACTGTCATGCTCTCAAAAGGTGCCTGTGCATTTTGATACTCTTGAAAGCAAGTGTCATTAAGTATACATGTATACAACATTTGCCTGGGATTTCTCCATTCACACTGTACAGGAGTATACATAAATAAATACAGTATGGCTGTACTAATTAACAGTTGCATATTCAGCACGCATAATTTCACCAGCTAAATGAAAGGTGCAATTCAGATTGGGGCTTGCTTTTTTTTGTTTCTTCTTTCCATTGTAAAGATGAACAGAAACCTTCACTTTTAGCCTGGTGCAGCATATAGGCAGTGTTAATTTACTCTTTAATATAAAACAACTCTTTGAACCACAATTCACTAGAAGCAGTTTATATAAACCAAGTTAATTAGTTTTTGGCAGTTTCTTTGGACACAGTCAAAATGTCTCTCAGTTGTTTGAACATCCCCATTTTTATTTAAATAATGTGTTTTGTAATAGGGGTAACAAATTAGGACTCACACTTACCTGTAACAAACTCCCGAAGCCCAGAGTAACATACCAGTCATCCTCGCAGTTCACGCCACTATACTTTCAACTATGGACCCAACAGCCAAAATTGTTGCACTTCACTATTGGTACTGGCCTCATTGCCTTAAGTATCACACATATAGAAGTTGCATATAAAAAGAATGACAACAAAGTCAAGCTGTTAGAAGTCAAACTTGTAGAAAAAGGAAGATTTTGTTATAGCTGATCTAGTTCTGTTTAGTGTCCTTTCAGAGAATATTGCCAGTTTAGATTCTGTATCTCAGGGTAGATTGAGTTCTTCAACCTGGAAGGCCAAAAGAAATACCTGTAACTCAACATCTGCCTTGTCCACTTTACCTTAACCTTGAGCATTAACTTGCACAACACACCACAAACCTTTATCTGGTAGACCCCAAGGCTGTCCTAGTTCCCCGATGGAACCTGCTTACAAAGTACACATTGCCTTTGGTTCATACAGTTTCTCTAGTTGAAAGCAGAGCAAAAGGGAACACTCACATGTTATCACGGTCATTCTTCATGGTAACAGAAGGAGTGATGAGCAACACTGCTATGTCTCAGTATGATATGTCAGGACAAAAATCAAACTGCTTCTAGCTGTGTCTTAAAAGACAGGACAACTGGAAACATCAGGACAACTGGAAACATAATTTCACCTGCTGCTATCAATGAAGGCTTTCAACTCAGTAGAGGTCAGTGAAACAGCACCTTTGCTCCAACCAGAACAGTGGCCGACCTACCACCTTCGAGTGCTCTCATCAATAACCGTTACATGGTATGTTAACCCTGCTGCATTCAACTTTTGCTTTCCAGAGACCAAGGGAGTGTGAACTCTCAGAGCCTGGAATGCAGAAGTCGGGCTCATTCCCTGAAGGAGCCTCCTGGGTTACAGCACCACGCAGTGGAGCCAGACAAATGCTTCATTGCACGTTCCCATTTTTAAACAGGAAAAATTAAAACAATACAAAGAGCGCGTGCTGGATTTCTGTGGTAAATTCCAGGTGAAACCTGGTTGCTCATCACAATACTGATTATGCTTTCTAGTTCTCAGACACCAAGGCCTCACTTCTACCCAAAGAGTTCTCCATTTGTTTACTAAGAAATAAGTTATTATTACAAGTCATAGCTCATCCTTTTCCATCATTTCAAATGCTTCGATATCTTCATTCCAGTCTGCTAATATGGATTCCATAGGTTGGACTTTATTATCCCAGTTAACTTTGGAATTTGACTCTGTCTCGGTCTTTTGTTCCTGAGGCTGGTTATCCCCTTGCATACATGCTGGCTCTGGAGCACCAGCCTCATCTGTTCCAGGGACATAGGAATCCTGATTTGAAAGGGAAATGCTGTCACTGTCTGCGTTAGCAGGAGATAAAGAATCAAGGTCAGTAACATCAGAGCTCTCTCCTTCAGACTCCTCGCTGACTGCACCAACATCCTGAGATGCTGAAGTAGCTTCTTCTGCATTCTGTTTATGTGAATCGTTTTCAGACAATTTCTGGTCCATATTCTCCATTTCTAAGTCTTTAAGAGGGGAGAGAAAAAAAAAGTTTTGAAAAAAAACTAGGAAGGCAGCATTTTATTATGTATTTCAAAAGCAAGGTCACTTCTCTTGGCCTTATTTCCTCAAGAAAGTGCAGACTTTCCATTCATATAAAAATTTAACATTACAAAGGAACAAGTTTTACAGAGGAAGAAGAGGAAAGACATTTAAACATGTTTTAAATGAGGGCAAACAGTATAGCGAGACTAATTTTGGTTCCTCAAACTTGAATAGTGACTTCTGGGTCAGTGCTAGTTACCATCCTTCAGTCTTAAGCAAATACCCACTGCATGCACTGAACTTCAATTCCAGATTTTAAAGCACTCCCAGATCCACCAGGATCCCACATCTAAGCAAGTGGGAGACAGAGTTTCATAAGTTTACTGAACTGTGAATTAGAGAGCCAAAGCCAAAACCTCCCTCATCACATCCCCACTCAAAGCAACTACGTATCTCAAGTACTGATTTAGCTTGTAATTTTACAACAGCTGTCCAATTTAACCATGCAGATTTCTCTGGAGTTTGATGTTTATAGCTAGTGTACAGGACATTAGTATTTCAGGACTTCTAGGGAGTTTAACTGCATATGCCATGTTTAACACTGGATACTTACTGCTATCAATAATGTAGTTTGGAATCATTTTACCTTTAAAGATTGTTGCTGGGATTCCAAATGGAAGCACAAGGAGGGGGGGAAGAAGCAGATACAGATTACAATTCTCAAATGCAGAGCTATCTTTTGTATTTAGTATTTTGTTAGAGCAGCTTAACCATAGTTATAAACAGGAGGAATTTGTAAGCAGCTATCAAGAAACACCATTGTAGCTTTCAGCATATCAACTTTGCAAATGTGCAGAAAATAAATGCTGCCACTGGTTTACTAGAGATACTTGTTCTTACATACTCTGCTTGGACAAAGCAGGGTTACGAGGAAGGCTTACAAAAGGAAAACCTAGAATTTTCTGCCATATGCAAACATTTTAATTCGGAATATATTAGCTTGCAATTTTCCTGTATTATACAATAAAACCCACAAAATATCTGGTATCAGCAGCCTTATTTCTCATGATAACTACTTCTCCTTAGATAGGCAAAATAGTTGTAACAGTTGTCTCTTTCCAGAATGTCACTGGGGAGCTTGATAAGAGAGAGGCATTTACAATGTAGGGCACTGAAAACACTTATGCTATTCCTGACACCACTTCAAAGAAGATGATGACAAAAAGGGTTCAAAAGGAAACAGAAGGCTGTATTTTCTCATTAGCCAAACTTGACATTTACCTTATGAACAGCATTTCTGGATGTTAATGTTAACTTGGGGGGGGGAAGCAGATAATGACACATCGCAGATCATAGCTTTCTTATGAAAAAAGGAATACCAACGTCAAACAACAGAAAACTAGAGCTACCAAATAATGCGCTTGCACCTTTGGGTAGCCATAGAAGTCACTAGTGTACATTTCACATTGTGTCACGGCACAGATGGAAGCTAAATTTGTATAAATAACCTCTATTCTTACCTCTGTCTTTTGCTTTATCAGAAAGGAGCACCTCCACAGCCTCATACTCCCGAATCGCATCCAGTATAATGTTTCCTTCTTTGTTGAAGAGGAAGAGCATGGGAATTGTGATATCATCTGTGTTTTTTCCATCACCAGCCATTTGGAAGAGAGGAGCTGTGTCACTACTGCTTCCCTCATTGTCATCTAGCCAGAGGCACACAAAAGGAAAAGCAGCAAACCTCCTGTTAGATAAACAGACTACAACTCTAAACTTCAGCAGACTTTTTGAGCAGCTTTCTACTGCCCAGTCAGTTAAGAGGATCCCAGGCAGAAAACAGTAAGCTGGTTGTAAAAAGCAAAAAGCCAGCTTGTGTACTTGTTTTCCTTAACATTTTTCATTTGTATCTCAAGTCTTCCTCAGCAGTTAGTAGACAGCACTACTGCAACACTCAGTGATCCTTAAAATAACAACTTTTAATCTGCAAAAACAGTGACAATAACCCATCCCAATTTGTTTAGCTACACTTTCTGTGCAGAACCAGAGAAAACAAAAACATCTCTATCTTCCAAAAGCGTAATTTCTGCATTGGAGTACTGTCATCTCAGAGAGTTTAACAGCTTCTTGTCAGCTCTCTGGTATCTTCAAATCTGTAAATACAGGCTACATCTACAAAAACTTAAGATTTTAAGAACTTAAAGGTTTTATTTACCAATAACAATGCCTCCTATTGCTCCAGCTTTTTGAACGTTTCGTGCCTTTTCAGCAAACATACACTGGCCTCTTTGCATCAGAGCAATTTTCTCTTTCACTGCCTCAGGATTAGTGATCTCTGAGCATCCATTATATGGCTTAATGGTTGCAACAAATCCTCTTGTCTGTTTGGAAAAACAAAAACGAAGAGAATTAGAGCAATAGGTTCAAGCTTGCTAAAGATTCCTAAGCATTTTCATTTCTTCAGTTAATCTAATGTATTTAATGTTGTCTTCTGTCAATGCAGGCAATCTTTACCCTGATGCTGGAGTTCTAAGAAGCAAAGAATGACTGAGTGAAAACCTAATTCTCATATTCAGTGTCCCTGTCATTTTAACCACTGTAATCAATGGGTCACCCTCTAGCTGGCCACCTCAAAATAGTACCAGTACTGTAAAATTTAGGCTTATGCAATAAGGAAAGTAAAAGATCACATACATATCTTACATACCCCTGCTTTGTGTTTGGATAAGTCCATCCCGAATTGTGCTGGTCCAGCAGTCAGGACAACCCTGCCAAAGAATGGATGGGAAACAATTTGAACAGCACGAGGAGGTAGCTGTTGCTCTTTCTGTTGCTGACTGGAGAGTTCAATCATCTCCTGCATGAACCGTAAGCCATCTTCAGCATCAAGTGAACTTGCTGCCTGAGTAGTAAAGAAACAATAAACAGTTTCTTCTTAAATGTTTGAGAAACTTGAAAAAAAGTAAAAATCAAAGTTATGTTTGCTTGGACCACTGCTACAGAGATTTTAAAATACAGAGTGGATGCTCACTGGCACTCATTCACCATTTCAAATAAGGAAGAAGTTAACCTTTTTGCACCTCCATCACCCAGAAGACAAAGCATACAAACATATAAGACCTCCTAAACAAATGAAAGTATCTCACACTGAAAGCTAGTATTTTCAGGTAAGATGCTGTTGGCTACATCACTAAGTACTGTCAGGTCTTACTTGCACTGCATGCTGTACTAATTGTACTCTGCCATCCTTCAGATGAATCAAACTGACTCCCATCTTCTTCAGTATCTCCAAGTGTTCAGGATTACTGGCCATGAAATCTCTGGCTCTCAGTGGTGGTTTTGGTCCACTTCCCAAACTCTCTTCTCTGCCAAAAGATATTGAAGATCAAAGCTTTAAAAAACCAGATTATTCTTAAAACATAACTCTCACATTATTCGTACCACCACAAGATTAGAATTCTTTGGAATTGGAATAAGAGTAATTTGGAATAATGTGGAATACAAGCTTCACTAATGCAACTTCTCAGTCAAACTATCTTTTTAAAATTGTTGTCAATTTTATCAATAATTTTGTAGTGCAAAAAAGCATATGCAATGTTGCTAACAAAACCACCATATGCTATCTCCCATTTCTAAATAGTCTGCATTATTGTAAGACTGACTAAAACCAGTCTACCTCATACAGTTGCTACTCAGTTTTACTCATAAAGTAAAAATAGCAAAGAGGTGGTCAGAAGGATAAACTTCTGCAGCTTCAACAGACTGTCCTAAATTCTTCAAAGTAGGTGAAGTTATGTATCATAGCATGATTTGCTTACTACAAAGAAGAACTGCAGAACCATTCAAGAGTCTACAGAAATTAATTTTACAAATCAGAGACACATACTTCCTGTAATACCTGGGCTACAATTCCCACCTGGAATACGTGGCTCATTAAGCTACTTCTGCTTTGAAAGGCTTGCCAATTCTTGCTGGAAATGAACTAAGTCTTGCTGACGATGCCAGAGAAAACATAACTGATTTTTCCTGTAGCTAGGCTATCCATTCCAAAAGGACTAAAACTCAAGCAGAGCAAGCTCCAGTACACCTCATATTTCTCCTTCCATGCATAGCAGACTTTATTCCACTCACTCCTACACTAACAAAAGACAGAAAATATTCAGCTTACGCTCTGGAAATACCCCTAGGACAGCTCTTATCCACCACATTTTTCAAAGGTTCACGAATACTTTGAGCAAACATAGGGTCATTTGGGAAAAGAATCTGGGTGTTTGGACAGGTCCAGTCAAAGTTGCTGTCATCCAGCTCTGTGTATTCTGTAGTCTAAAATGAAAGATACAGATCACCTATTAAAAATGCAGGTTACATTTTTATACAAAGAAAATCATCATAGACCTACCCTTAAGTAATCTGTGTACTTGGGACATACAGCAGCTGAATGCAGTAAATGTCCTACAACCACCAGATTTCAGGAATGAAGAATACACCATTCTTCTGTGCCATACTTTGTAATAATAGAGAGTAACCAGTGCACTACAATCCCCTTCTATGGATAAATACAGCACCAGTTCTCATTTGTAACTTACCAAACTTGTATCCACAGTTTCCAGAAATTTTTTGCAGAAACAGCTAATCCTCTACTGGCAAACAGAACTTTTCAAGCCCGCTCATGACATAGCTAGTGCCCCTGTACTTTTATGTGCTGGACAACTAAAGGAAGTAGTTAAAATTTCATTTGATATTGCCTTTATGCTGAGTGGATCAGCTGTAGGCCTTGGCTCATTCTTGCTTCAGTATTACTAAGAACATCACACCTTTTCATACGAACAAAAGATTCTCCTCCTCAGGAGCCACACAGACTTGGAAGCCTGAATCTATATATAAATCAAACAATCTCTATTTTCAGAAAAGATGACAGAGTTAACAGCTGCACACATCACTGTTCTGTAACATGTGAAACCACGTGGAACATGTACAGTGATTTGAGGCCGTATTTAGCCTGTTCTTAGTTTTGCAAATAACGGGTTGGATAACTAGGTAGTTCATTTTCCCACCTATAAAAATTAATGTAGTATTTATCTACTTGCAAAAAAATAATTAAAAAACCAAACCCATTTGCAACATATCACCTAATTAAAAATCAAGAATTTAAAGGCTTCCTAAAAAACAAGACCTAAAAAGGTATTAGTTTACCAGAATAAACACTTTAAAGCACCTTATGCTCTTAGTGTGACAAATAGTAGTCACATCACTTAAGAAAGAAGATCTTGCAAGCACTATTGCAAGCATCAGCATAGTACGACATGACCTTTCCTGTTTATGAGAAGAAATACAAACAGGATGTTGGGTCTATACTACAAACTCTCTCACAGACATTTCAGCTTAACAGCACTGCGTTTATATTAAAAATAATTTACATATTCCATTTTTTCTTATCTATTTTTTCCCCCCATCAGATAAATTCCATAAAGGAGTAACACTTGTCTTCACAGCCTTTTAGCTATTTAACGCATTTCATTGACACCATTTTCAATGGATCTTTCTTCCTTGTATTATACACTTTAGCAGCTTTGACTTAAAGAGATTAAGAAAACTGCATTTGAACAATTTACTCTATCTTCTTTATTGGCCTTTTATTAACATTTGCAGTTCTCAAGAGAACTACATATGTTAGGCCAGCACTTCACACAGCATCAGCTGTGGAAATCCTGTGTCTCAAAAATATCAGCTTCTCATGTTGGGAACAAAAGTTATATAAAATAATCCTTCAGACCCTTCAGAGAAATTCTTGCATAGTTTAAAAAAAAACATAGCCTCCATTTCCAAAACTCAAAACCAAAAGATGATAGATGCTCAAGGAAAGAACATTTCAGAGAGGGTGCGGGATCTCCACCACCAAGGAACATGAAAAACCAACCCCATAATCCATTAAATATATTACCAATGTTAAGACATTAAGAGCAAGTAATTAAAAATTTTTTACTGTCTAATGCTAGACTCCATAAAACAGCACACTTTTTGCTCAGTTTTAAGATTCCTCCAGAACACATGGCTTGACAAACAACATGAGCATTTTCCTCTGATCCAGCCATTATTGTAAAACACATATTAAAGGGTAAAAGTAGAGGCACATTAACAAAGGGGAATTTACATGCCTGAGGCCTTAAGACACCTCTCTCTCCACTTTCTTACGCATTTCTTTCACTTGCCAGTAGTATCATTGCCTTAAAGATAAATTATGTCAGCTTATTGAGCACAAAAAACAAGAGAGATGAGTATTTATGATGCTTCATGGCACAGTTGTATTACTATAGGTTATTTTGGAAGGTTAACTAATTTATAAACCCATAAATGTTCTCACATTTACACAATAGATGCCTACAGCATGGACTAAACCAGTTAAATATCCCAGAAGCTAGAGCTATATCTTGTCTAACTTTGCAACCTTTCAAAAACCTTTCAAAATTTGCCAAGGGTTTGTGTAGTAAAATAAGCAACAAAAACTTAGGCATGTTGTTGCAAACCTTTTAGAAAAAAATAACAGAAAATAAAGATGAAGATAAAAATATCATAGCGTGTTATTTTCAAATTTATACAGAGATGGGGCATGATTTTCTTTCTAAATATTGCTAATATTCCATAGCTTTTTTCCCCCAAGATTCAATGGTGCAGAATCCAATCATGGAAACATTACTCATATTCATGTGACTGTCACTGTTAACATGATGAAATAGTTCACATTAAATGAAGTGTTAAAACTGGCATGCTTCTTCAAACAATGATTTTTCCTGATTTTATTTCCATTTCCTCTCATGAAAAAGGAACTGCTTCAAAGCACCACAAACTGATTTAAATTTGAGCTGTTACTTACTGTATTTTTTTTAGAGATAGTTTGGTTTGTAGTGGAAAGCCAAAGTGGTAATAGATGAGCTTCTGTAGTGAAGATATAATCTTCAATGTCGAAAATCATGTCTTCCTTATCAGCAAACAGCAGATAAAGATATTTAAACATCTCGGCCAGAAAGAAAGAGTCCATTCTATGGAAAAAAATGGTTGTTCTTTAGGAATATGCCCTTTTTTCTAAAACATCAGTAAAAGAAATACTCATATTTCTCCATCTCTGAAGACTTCATGACTATTATTGTTGAACTTAATTCCATTAGCATTCCTTCCACTTGGAAGAAACTATGTTTGGAGGGAAATGATTCAGCATATTCAGTACAGAACAGCACTATAGAAAAAACAAATAAACCTCTTTAAAAACTTCTAGATTTGAAGTATATTTTGTTTGAAAGTAATTAATCTATTGCTCTGAGACAAACGAAACATTATTAAACTAAAAATTTTCTTATGTAACAAACTATTGAAATAGTTTATGACAAACAGGTAATTTAAGACTTGGTTAACTGAAGAGACAGCTACTCAAAAGTCAATTAATTCAATTATATAAACAGTGTAATTAGATTTTTTTTTGTAATCTTTATGAAAAAAATAATTGCAAAAATTTTTACCTGTCTTCATGACTTCCTGTACGAACATCCTTCATTGCAGCAAATCCACAAGGTACTCTTGCATACTTGTTCAAGTTTTCAATGAGTGTTTTTCCTACTTCTAGATAGTAAGGGTCACCAGTAGCCTATAAAAGAAATACAAACAAAACCCAAACCCAAACATAGAGATGCACTTAGACTTACTGCACAATTAGCAGGTTTCATTTTCCTAATGCTAATTTATTGATTCCACACCTTCTCAGATACCAGTAAGGTCTGATTTATTAATAGTGCTAAACAGTCACAAAAGAGACTTCTGAGATACTGCTGCATTATCTTTTTTGGATATGCAGATAAGCACACGGAAACACTTACAGAAATGCAAGACATTTAGGCACTGCTCTTCTCTGCAAGGTACAGATGGCTTTTGCTCTTAGTCTCCAAGATCTCTTTAAGAGAGATCAGCAACACCTAAGTATCTTTAAAAATATGGGCCTTTGTCACTTAACAGTTTTCTTTCTAATTCTAAGCATAGAAAAAAATTCCTAGAACAATTTTTCATAACCAGTACTTTCATCTTGTTTATATACAGAACTGGCTCCAGCAGATAAAGTAAGCTGGAGTTATGCTACTCATTCTACATTGAAATAAAAAAAAAAAAAAAATTAACAAAATTCTAGGTGCTAGACAAAGTGACCAAAAGTCAGAGACATGAAAGTGATCTTACCTTATACAAGAAGTAAGTGCTTTCAGCAAATTCAGGCCTTAAAGGATGCTGAGCCCAGTGAACTCTAAAGTCTGTTGTGAATGCCTGAGGAAGAAAAAGAACAGACAAAAATAAACACAAGAATGAAAACCAAACACAGGTTTATTTTGTATCCTACATTAACTGTATTACAACAGCTAAAGTACACACACCAGTGGAGGACTGAAAGCCCAACATCAATCTTGGGATGTTACAACAACCTCTGTCCAGTTAGTACATTTAAGGCCAAAACCTAAACCAGTGCTCTAGATCAGTTAGCATGAGTGAGATTTAAGCTTGTGTTAGTGCAGGAGCCCAGACACCACCCAGCCTCTTGACAAGTGTTCAGCAAGTGGAGTTCTGGCAAAAGGTGCCACATGAGAACTTGTGCTCCAGACCCAGGAAGCAGCACGCAGCCTCCCATCGCTCCCACCAGCGCAAGCACACAACTGCTGCTGCAATCCAACCAAAGCAGCCTGTTGAAGGGCCACTACACAGAGACCACCCGAGCTTTGACAAATACCATTTTTGCAAACATACCTACCACCTGACACTTCCAGTGCATTAAACTGTCATTTCAGACTGACAGATGGTAAGCAGCTGTTTCTAACATAAGAAATACCACAGACTAGAAGTCAGTTATCTAAAAATTTCCTAGTCCATGTATTCACTCTTAATATGCACTGGCAAAAGCCACTTCTGTGATGGCTTACATTCACTACTAGTTCATACTAGGGTTTAAACTAAGTCTTTGCTAAAGGGGATGGCATATTGGCTTAAATACAACTAACTCATCTTTCAAAGTTTCCTTCATAAGTACAAAGCATGGAAAAAAAAAAAACCCAGAACCCAAAGGAGCCAAATCATACCATTTTAAAAGCACTCAAAAAAAATCATTCCAGTGCTTAGAGAGCATTCTTTGGTCTCAATATCCACATTAGGTGAATGTGCTGTTAATTAAAGTGTTCTCTAAAAGAAATAAGCTTACACCAGAGGAAAGTCAAAATTAAAACTGGAGTCAGAATCTCTCTCATATATTCTGGGTCATCGCAAAATAAAGATGCTCACTTCAGCAGGTAAACAAGCCTTCTGTGCAGAATTAACTTGCTCAAAGACTGCACTTGCAATATCTACAGGTAAGTTTGTGTACCTACTTTCAAGGACATTATGCAAAATTTCAAAATATTCTCTCAGAACAATTCAGTCTTTAGTTTCCCTCTTTATAATAAAGATGAATGTGATCTTTAGCATTAATGCTATTATACTACTAAGCACCTACTACTACATGTGCTTATACAAGTTTTACATTCTAAAATGACTCAAGGTCAATTTTTAAAGGCTGAAATATAAAGGCTAAGCAATTATTAATAGCAGCAGCTTCCTATTATCGTGTTAATTACAGCATAACTGAAGGAAAAATATTTCATATCCAAAACAGTTGTCATGCACGCAGAACTGTAAATCACTTAAGAATGCTCTGGAAATGAGCCTTTGGTTTTAATAACACATATACCTACTATTTTTTCAAATAGATATCTGAGACTGCTCAAGTTGAGGTAAGAATCAGTTTACATGATCAAAAAATTACTACCTTACCTCTGGAAGAAAGTTATGCTTTTTTATAACCTGATACAGCATCTCATGAGTTTCAATAGCAGGTCTAATATCACCCTTCAGCACCTAAAATTAAATAACAAAATTAACACTAATTCACCATCCATTGGAATAATATTCAAAGTTAGGCACACTCACTGTGTTCATGTAAAGCTACAGACCAATTTCTACATTTCCACAGACACATACTGTAATTATTACCCCCTTTCAGTGTAAGCTATAGATATTCCATAAGAGCTTTCTAAGCAAAATCAGTGAGCTCATTAGAATCATAGAATCACAGAATTGTTTAGGTTGGAAAAGACCTTTAAGATCATCAAGTCCAACCATCAACCATGCCCACTAAACCATGTCCTGAAGTGCCTTGTCCACATGCTTTTTGAATACCTCCAGGGATGGTGACTCAACCACTTCCCTGGGCAGCCTGTTCCAATGCCTGACAACCCCTTCAGTAAAGAGATTTTTCCTAATATCCAATCTAAACCTCCCCTGCCGCAACTTGCGGCCATTTCCTCTTGTCCTAAAGACTGCTACGTTAAGACTACTGCCTTTGTAGAAAAAGGATCTCTACCGTTTACAGAAAACTCTGTTGGAAATGTGATTTAGTTTGTCTTAAAGATGTAAATGGCACACAACCTAGAAAATTTGTCACTGGACTCCTAAAAAGACAGCTTAATTTTAGTGTTTTCATGACTAGGAGTGAAGGAAGCAAATCATACAGGCATACTTTTCTTGATACTCAACATGGCCAGAAATGCATGTTAACTTGCATCATAGCACTGAAGTAACAGGAGGAGCGAGTACAGAAATCCTCATTCAGGATTTCTGAAAATCAGATTACTAAACTTGACTTATCAATGATATATCCAGCCTATTTAATTGTTTACTTGTTTTTAAAATCATATGCACATGGGTTTTAAACCTTACCTGCAATCCAGGAAAGAAAGCTAGCAAAGAATCCATCCAGGTCCTAGCATTTAGCATTGGTTTATGAATATGAACATCAAGAAGAAGAGGTGGTTGACTAATGTATCTCATTATGGCATCGTAGTGCTGACAAACATCAGAAAAATCATAAGTTTATATTGTCAATACATTTTACAACACAGACATAGATCACCAGACTATGGCATTTTATTTCAATGGGAGAACCAGTACTACACTCCCAATCACTATCACATTTGGCAATGCACAGTAGTTTCTAGTTTTGCAAACTAAAAAGAATTGTAGTAAATACCGAAAAGCTCCACAGTATTACACATGCAATACACATCACATTTTCCAAGTAATACACATACACAAAAGTATATTCAGCAGCCATATGATAAACAAGTAACTATCACAGGTAAGGCACATTTGTTCTGGCTGAATCTTTAAGCACACACTAAACAAAGCTGAAATTGCTTTCTCTGAACAAAAGAATTCCAAGGCAAATGCATCTCAGGAGAAGGGGAAAAGGTGGTATAAAAAAAACCCCAACAAAGCAGCTGGACTTGATGGCTCAGAACAACTTTAAAACCCACTAGCTCACTTGTCAACTTGCTGATTTCCAATTCTATACTCCCCAAGATAACTGCCTGCTTTGTTTTCTGAAGCACAGAAAGTCCAATCATGAGCATGAGCCAAATTGATAAGAAACAGTTAGACATAATTGAGGCAAAATATAACGGTGGCTGCTGGTTAGGAATATGAAATAATCCTTACACTTAAAGTGTTGCAACAGGCCTTTAGCTACTGAATTATTCCAATTTTAACATTGCTTATGATATAAAATCATGCTATATAAAGTCATGTTTTAAAATGTTTTTATTGGATATTTTTATTTTCAAAAGAAAGAATACTTTTATGAGAGAATAACAATGCTGACAGAGTTGCTTAGTAATCTAAGTGTGTTTTTCAGCTTGTAAGTATACTTAAATGTATACTGGGCCTTAGGATCTGCAGTGCAATGCGATCCAGACTTTGATTTTCAGATCTTTTTTGTTGCTCCAGGGCAGAAAGAAATTGTACCATGGCTTGTAACAAGAGGCCCTTACATTGTTTTACAGAAACATTTGCAGTATTACACTCTCCAAGGTGATCTTGAAATACAGCTTCTCCTGCACTGAAAACATAGAAAAAGTTCCAGAAGATTCCAGTTTTCATTGGATGGGGTTAAAATAGCTGCTCAGGTCACAGTTCACCCAAGATTAGCAAAAACTCATAGTAAAAAGAGCTGGCACTAGACACATCAGCAGTCACAGAAATTCTGCTAAAGATCTCTTTCACAGGCTTCTCAGGCTAACAGCTGACTGACAATACAATTAGTCTTAAATTTGTCTTGCAGAAGGCACAAACCTGAGCAAAGTGTTAACTTACCGTGTTAAATCTTTCCAGGAAGCTGTCATCTCCCAGCAAGACATAGGCTTTTAATAAATATTCATAATATGAATCTATTCCTGCTCCAACTCCACTATCTAAAAACAGCAGAAAATGAAAAGGTGGTTTTACTTTAAATAGCTATATGGATATTTTCCCTTGGTTTCAATTCGAGTTTAAAGGCTCTTAGAGTAAAAGGAAAAGCCTTCTATCACTAGAATTAAGGCACAGATGGATGCAGAGACACAATACCATATGTCTACGCTAAAGGCTTTGCAATATCAATGCACATAGTAATATGAACAGACATGCATTGAAGCCAGTTGTTTCAATTTTCTCATATGAAAGATAATATTTCTATTGGCTGCCATAAACAACCACAGTCCTATTTATATTTTTCCTATATATTTACAGTAGAATCTCCAAAAATTTATCCCAAGGCATTCCCATCTCAGTATTAAAGTGAATCAGAAAACACTTTCTTTGCAATGAATAAAACTAGTTTCCCTACCAAAACACCCTTTCAGAGCAAAGCCAGTAGCAGGTTTCTCCAGCACTGACATTATGTAGCTC
>VYZV01043759.1:25285-38158 GCA_013401275.1 Pandion haliaetus | reverse complement strand
CACAGCTCCCTTCAGTTTTGCTCTGCTTCACCACATACTGTCAACTCAAACACGCACATGAAGTTATCCAGAAGTACCCAAAATACTCAACCCTCAAAACCAAGGACTGGCTGAAATACCTGTTGCCCAGTTCACTGGACATTTGAATAAAAGAATACCACCCTGAAAATCTAATTCTAGCAATTTATTTACCAGCACACCAAGAACTCAGAACATCACAAGTGCTCATGGAAATTCAGCTTTGTAAGTATCTCGCTACTCCTGGCTCCAGACATACTTACTAGATGACCTGCTTTTGTTGTGGGCACAACGTAGCTTTCTGCATTTTGGAGAGGACCCTCTCAGCAGAAGATTGTCAAACACTGAACATTTTGAGTTAGACATTTTCACTAGAAAAATGCTGATTTACTGAGCCCAGATTTTTAATTTATGGGAAAGTTTCCAATCAAAGCCACATCTCACAAACTCAACAGATGATGTGCACTGGAAATAGTTTTCTGTCATTCAAAGACTATGTACCATGCTTTGTTTGGTTATGATTAAAGTTTTTATATTAAGTGAATATTTTTGTGTTACAGCTACCTTTGTTCTCTTAAAAATGTGGATGTAGACCATGAAGATTAATCAGTTTTGTGCTAAATTCACAAGCAAGTGCTTGCAAGTTGCTCTTTCACTGTCTTAGTGAGAGATACGCACCAAAACAAAAATTACTCTCCTCAGCTACTTGGTGGTGCCTATAGTAGCAGGAAGCAAGAAATCAGTAGACAGTGATTACACAAGATTTCTCTTGTTACTCTTTACCCACAACAATGTATACTATAATTTTCAGAGCTGGAAATTTAGGGATTCAGAGAGCCTAAGACTTTATCCTGTATTACAAATGAGCAATTTATCAGCTTTTGATTTTCTCTACACTTAATAAATATACAAGTGATTTTAGAAACAGAGATAAAAACAAAACAACAAAAATTTTGCTTACAGAAGTAAACCTGAATTGCAGAAACCAGAGAACTTACTCTTGGATAAGGGAGACCACTAGTGGTGTTAAAAGCAGGTAAAAGCTTGTAGCCTAGTTCCTTTGCCATGTGCAGAAGTTCACCATTATACCACTGCATATATTCACCTTTTTCTTTCAGCATAATTGCCACTGAATGCCCACCTAGGAGACCTCTAAACACAAAAAAAATTATCCACATCTCAAAAGGTATATTCATCTGAACAGCAATGCAAAAATTTCTATGATTTAGATGACTATGTACCTAACTCTGCTATATTCACATGGCCCTAATTTTCAGAAATGCTGAGCAGACGCAAATCGCATTTATAATCACACTTAGTTGCCAGTATTTTGGGAGCAATTTATGTTGTTAAGGACTCAGTCCTAAACTGTAGAGGAATCCTTGATTCATCAGTATAGCTAGTCAAGAATAACAAACCAACACCTCTAAAATTGCATATAATAGCTTAAAACTAACCTGCTCTGATCCTGTGTTGAGCAGCAAGTTGGACTAGAGACCTCCAGAGGTCCCTTCCACCCTGAAATAATCTATTACACTAAGTATCAAAGTGTTCTATCCATTAAATCAAGTATTGAACAGTGTAAAAACTGTTTTCATTAAGAAAAAAAAACACCGCTACCTCAGCATGGACCTGCAGCAGTCAGATGGGGGTCAACTTGATTCAGTACCACTGCATTGATTCCTGCCTAAAGTTTTAAAACCTTTCTTAGGGCACATGTCAAGCTATGCTGACAAAAGCACAACTGTTTTAAATGAGGTGAAATAGCACAGAAAGGTATGCCTTAAAGACACTTAGCTAAACCACACACTTTCAAGAGTTTTGAAAACACAGAAGTTACTCACCCAAGGACTCTTATGTTGGTTTCAAAGACAGATACAACTATGTCGTTATCTAAATTAACATCCTTTATTACTTTTTTTACAGCCTCTTCAAACTCTTTGGTTTTATTTAACACCTGGAATACAAATGTAACCAGGTGTTTAGGTTATTTAGGTTAGGTCATTTAGCTAATACAGTCACACTCAGGTGTAGAAGAACAAGTGCAATGAATTAAAAAAGAAAGCATTTAACATGCCTTGGATTGATATTCTGGTCCTACAGGGTATGCCTCTGATACACTGCAAACAGACATTAGTATTATTGTTTTTCTCATGAGATACATGAAACAGATTAAAAGCTGTAGGCAAAGCATAAAGTCACTGAGAATGTACCTAAACTATTAGCCAGGGATTTATTTGTTTGTTCCTTCCTGTAGTCACACACCATGACTGTAGTGTGATAGGACTCAGTGGGCCGCAGGCTGTGCTAGCAGAGTGGGAAAAGACTGGCCTGCTCTGATGCCTCCAATCCACAGACTAAGGAGCCACATCCTCAGTCCCGTGAATCATCCTAGCAGTCTTCCTCCTCCCAACGGTTTCTTCCTTGTGCCTGAAGAACAGCTCGGGCACTTCCTACAGACTTTCTTTCACACTGACTTTCTTTTAGTTCAATCAAACTTTAAGAATCTTTGTGACTTATCCAATTTGTTATCGTAAGTGTCTTCAAATTCCACAAGTGTTAATTCTGCTCTAAGACAACAAAACAATAAATAAAATACAATAATCCACTTGAGTGTCCAGTAGAGACTGGGAGTTCCAGACTCCATGTTTTCAACTTTTGTGGTCCTGATTCAAAAGAGCCAACGGTCATCTCACAGCACATCATAAAAAGGGAATGGCTGTCAGAGAAAGAGCATTATATGATTCACACACCAAATCAGTGCAGTAAGGATTTTCAAAACTTTTTAGATTTACCTGTACATGTGAATGGCCAAAAATTCCTGATTTCTGAACTCTATCACATGATGAAAAAATACGTCAAAGGGATTGAAATCTAACAAAAAGTAGTTTATTAATGATTGGAATCTTTAAATAAGAGATGGAACCTACGAAGTTTGGCAACAATTCCTGGCAAACATGTCCAGGGTTACGTTTTTTTAACAAATATTTAGGTGCACACAAATTCATCCATGAAAACATGTACATACAATTTAAAAACATAAATAATTCAGCAGGAATTAAGAGGGGTTCACCTATATGTCAGCATGTTGCTTTAGACTATAATGGGAAGCAAACTCACATACTTTGTTGTTAAGAGCCCAAGAAAAGCAAGACAAGAAAGCATCAACGAAATGTGAAGGAACTGTTCTAGTTTTCTTTTTGCAACAAACTCTGAACACCACTATCGCAACACTTGGAAGTTCTTACAAGCAATAGCCACTTCAAACAGATAGTCAGAGATCAAAGGCGAAGAAAAATTAGTATTTTTTATGTATAATTTAACAAAATAGAAACCTAAAAATAAGTCTGAGCATCAGAAGCCAATCTTTTTGTTTTATCAAAGTTCATCAATAGATTAAACTTACCACAAGAGTGTCCAAGGTATCAATCAAGGTCAGTGAAAATCTATGAAACAAAATTTAAACCAGATTTACTATAGAGCTGTATGTGTAGAAATTAAATAATTTTTAATAGTAATCAATACCATGGAAGAAACTAAATTCTCACAGACCACTAGCTGCTAAAAAATTAGTTGTACACAATATGTTTAATATCAAAACACCCTACTAAGTTTCTTCCCTTTGTTAGTGACCAGAATAGGAGCTGACTGGAACAAGCTATGATTACAAAGATACCTTTATTTACTGCAAAGCTTTCAAACTTCTTGTAAGAAAATTAAATTTTTATTTCTAGTCTCCAATCAAATCTACTAGAAAACCCAGTAGAATGGTTCAAAGTCTTTTTCCAACCTCTTTTTTCCTTTCTTTTTTCAAAAAACAAAGAATGTTGACTTATTAAGAGTAATAATAAAGAGGCTGAAGAAGATCAAAAATCGTTCCAAGCTAAATTTCTCCTACCAGAAACTGTTCCAATTACCTACCTCAGAAAAAGCTGCAATTTGTTGCAATCAAACCCAGTGTTAAAATTAGTGGTGAAAGACTAAAGAAAATGCTGTTGTTTTGTTACGAAACTTCTAAGTGGGATAAAATGGAACAGGAAAAGGTACAATAAAGGGCAGTAAGTGAGGACTGAAGGCATGTAGCAGCTTCTGTACTAGGAACTAGTGAACAGACTAACACTCCTCAGCCTACAAGAGCAAAAGCTTAAGCGTCATTATACAAAAATTTTAAAATTGCATATGCCATGAAGAAAGTGAATGAGAATCTGCTGTTCACTGTTTCTTACAGTTAAGTTTCACCTGGTGCTATCCAGCACTAGCAAGTGGCAGGCTTAAAATAAAAAACTACTTATTCCATAAAAAAACAACACCAAGTCAGATCCATACTGTTTGAAACAGGAATATCACAATAAGGGTTGTCCTGTTCATACATTCTTCTCTGGGCCTGTTCTAGTGTACACGAAGCTGAGTGGACCTTTAGCCTAACCTGATATAATTGCTCTTATGTGAAGAAACACACAGCATGCATAGAATAGATTTTACAGAATAGGATGGTATTAAAATTGAAACCTTTGGAAACAGTTACAACTGCCTATTGAAGAACCAGTGTCAAGAATTTAAGCAAGTGCCCAATGTTTTAGACCCTATAGGCAACATGTGACTATGCATGGATCGTAATTAAAATTCCAATTAAGTGGTTATATATTATAATTTTCTTTAATTTGTAAAGATATAAGGGCATTCTATGAGTGTTGTTCTACAAGAGAAAGAGATTAACTAGTGGCTATGCACAACTGTGTAACAAATACACAACATAAAAAAATGTTCCATACAAAAGCGGGAGAGATTATGCATTGCACAGCTATAGAGAAGGCTCGTGTGCAAGTATACTCCCTAGCCCTCCAGGGAAAGAGAATTGACCTAGCTGTCTCACCCTGTCATTTTGTGATTGCAAAGACTTGTAGAGAACATGACTGGTGAGCCAGCTGGCAAGAAAAAGGATTATATAAGAAATCTGATAAATACTAATATAGCTAATTATTAGGAACAGAAAAAAAGCATGTATACAGAAAAATAATAAATACTTACACTATTCAATGCATCTAAGGGGCTGAAGGGTATTTTTATGCAAATGATAGTATGTTACTATGGGAAAAAAGGTCATTAAAAAGAATGCATGACCGGGATTAAAAATACAACTGATGAGAAAGAAGTGTCAAAAAAATGTATCTCTCAATACCTCCAAAGCAGTAGGCTTATATAGAAACCTCCAGACTAAGGAACTTTTGTACATAACAAAAAATATCGAAAATTACATGCTCAATATCATAGTGTGAATTAGCAATAGTATTTAAGACAAGGACTTCAGCTTTGATTAACGCTATTCTGCTTAGGGACACCAAGCAGTGATACCAATAAAAAAAAGCATCAGATATTTGTTATTAACTATTTGCTCTATAAACATAAACTGCACACATACAGACAAAGGAATCAATTACAAACAGATTTATAGTAATTAAACTTTGCCTTTGATTGTTCAATTTAACATGGAGAAAAGAGTCCTTAAATCTACATTTTGCTGGCCAAAGGATCAGTACTTTGTATTATAAGGCATGCTAAAAGAAAAAATATGAAGAATTTCAATGTCTGAAATAATGTTTTATACTTTGGCAAAGGCCTCAGGCTACCACACACGATAATCATTTGACTAATGATGTTTTCAGAGAGCTCTCAATAAAAAAAAAAAAGCGCATTTTAAATATCACTTGTAAGGCCAGCATAATGGGTAATAGTTTACTGTTCTGTGCAGCTGATAATTAACCCTCATAACCTCTATTGAGCAGTCAAATTTACAAATACCATAAATGTCAGCTCACATTTGGAAGGCTTTGCTATGGAAAATACTTGGAGAATGACTAAAAAAATTATCTTTGGATCTCATTCACCGGTCAATTCTCTTTTTCTGATTAAAGTACAATTTCACATCAGTTAACATCATGGGAGAAAATAATAAAAGTAAGTGTTTCTTACTAATCTAAGTTTCTGGACATGTCAACTGAACAAACAAGTTTTATGGGCTGCAAACTGTACTTAGATTCCTAGATGTTTACATGAGAGAGTAACCATTTCAAACACTAACTTTCCCAAGGCATCATCCACATCCCCTCGACTTGGTTCCTGACCCCGTACCCGTCCACGACAAGTTAAAGGCATGAGTTCATCAGCTGGATACGCATGCTCCTGTAGGGAAACAAACCAAGGGAATACGTTACAATTGTTACAGTCATTTCAGCAAGTCTTCAGAGCTGGTTAAAAGGAAGCCCAATCACTGTACTTCCGAAAAACTGCATGGCAACCACAGAATCTCTGAGGTGGGAAAGGACCTCTAGAGGTCGTCTTGTCCAACCCCTCTACTGAAGCAGGGCCATCTAGACTCAGTTGCCCAGTACCGTGTCCAGACAAGTTTTGAGTATCTCCAAGGATGGAGACTCCACAACCTCTTTGGGTAACCTGTGCCAGTACTCGATCAACTTCACAGTAAAAAAGTGTTTCCTGATGTTCAGAGGGAACCTCCTGTGTTTCCGTTTGTGCCCATTGCCTCTGGTCCTCTCACTGGGCACCGTTGAAAAGAACCTGGCTTAGCCTTCTTTACAGCCTTCCTTCAGGTATTTATCTACAGTGATAAGATCCCCCTGAGCCTTCTCTTCTCCAGGCTGAACAGCCCCAGCTCCCTCAGCCTTTCCCCATAGGAAAGATGCTCCAGTCTCTTCATCATCTTTGTGGCCCTTCATTGGACTCTGTCCAGTATGTCTGTATCTCTCTTGTACTGGGGAAGCCAGAACTGAACACAGTAGTCCAGGTGTGGCCTCACCAGTGCTGAGTAGAGGGGAAGGATCACCTCCCTTGACCTGCTGGCAATGTTTTGCCTAATGCAGCCCAGGATACCATCAGCTGCCTTTGCCGCAAGGGCTCGTTGCTGGCTCATGGTCAACTCTGTGTCCACCAGGACCCCCAGGTCCTTTCCTGATGAGCTGCTCTCCAACTGGGTGGCTGGAAATGATTAAACCATGAACAGAGCAACAGGACCTCTTTCTCTCTAACCTCCCAGAGAAGTCTGGAATAGCTAATGGCACATCCAAAAAAATCCCACCAATTAACTTGAATAGGTAGTTCTGCGCTTTCTGCCACAAGGTGCATGACACTTCCTATAATGTTTCTTAGGCAGAAGTTATCATCTCAAAGATGAGTTTAAAACCTAAAACTAATGTAGGCATTATCAAGTGGCTGGTATTTCATGGAGAAATGAGTGTGAATTAGACTTTAAAGTCACTTTGGAAACATTTCCAAATGAACATAAGCGACTCAGGGTCACACTCAGTGACAGGTAAGAGAACTCACTTAGAAGGTAAAATAATAAATTGGTAAATCACTACACAAGGCATAACAAAATATAACACTCACAAAAAATCTTACCAAGACTGAGCCTTTTACAAATAACTTTTTTTTAAAGAGACAGAGACATTGCTAGATTTTTTTTGAAAAGCAACAGTTACTGTCCGTATTTTTCTAGAAAAAGCACTCTGCAAAGCAAGCTGTATTGTAATATTATTTCTTGTCAGTCAGTCAGAAATAACAGGAGTGGCACCGTTGCCTAAGTCAAGCACACCGAATAAAAGGCCTGTTCCTATTCCCTCACAAGTCAATGCAAGTTTTGTAGGTTTAAACTACCACCAAAATGGGATATCAAATGAAATAGACACACATTTGAAATACATCATCGTGCAATAGGAGAGGTTTACTGAAAAATTTTCACAGTGGTCACTGACATTAATAAAGATGAATCTCAAATATATCTAATTTCAACAAAGATGCATGAAATTGCCTCTCCATTAGAAGCCCAATACAAGTGATTTGGGATGGAGCTTCTCTCTTTTGATTTCATCAGGAAAATGGCTGCTGTACTGTGCACTCGTTTTACTTTTAGTGGAGAACTAACATGTGTCAGGATAAAAAAAGTTCAATTACTGCACTGAAACTGCAAGTAAACACATTCAAAGTCTTTCCAAATATATAGTACAATAATAATCTATATTCAAACATGAAATAAAGAGGAAAAGAAGGAACATTCTTCCACAAATAAACAGGTCTTACAGCAACTTCTTTTGAAACTGATGGTTTGTTTCCCAGTCTACCACGCTCCCAAGTCTTTTGGTCTTTGCATGACTCTTTGTTCTCCTCAAGTTCAACTACAAAAGCCAGAATCGAGATAATTTTAACAGGGCTCAGATGTTTCTGAATATCTGTGCAAAGTATTCAGAAAAACAGATTAAAGTAACACATGACAAAAGCAATGTCAAAACTAAGATGTCTGGCTTAAATTATGGAGAAAAAAGGTGATAAAAATTCTGGAGAAAATGGACTTTTAGTCTTACAAAATCATAAGGAACTAGCAGCATTTTGAAAAATAAAAGTTTGCTTATTCTCTGTCTAGAGCAGGAAAGGCTATTGGGTCAAGCGTTTTCCCAACTTTTAACTTCTACCCTTTCAAATAACCTCAAAGGAAGGCAGCAAGACACATTATATATAAAACATGGCACAATGTTACAATGAGCATATTTCTGGCAGATACTATACAAATGGAGCTCAACAGATACTCTGGAATTTCTACACATTCTGACAGAACAGATGATCATGTTGCTTAATGTCAGGACTGTATATTCAGGGCAGCACAGTACTTGAATAATTAAAAAAGACGCATTGCTACTAGTGCTGTAAACCAAGAAATACCTGCCAGCCTCAAGTGACTGACATTTTCACATATTCTTTCTGACAGTCAAGAAAAAAAATCCTGAAGGACTGAAAAAAACCAGCAGCTTTTTACTCAAAGCTCCTGGCTGCAACTGAAAAAAAAAGACAAGGGAGTTTCCCCCTTGCATGCAAACATGAATTTTCAGTCTTCTAAATACACAAGTCTAAAACGCGTATTAATAGAAACAGAAAAACAAAACTTTTCAGCTGGCTGTTTTGAAAGCAGCTGCAAAAATACTTAATTCTCTTGCTGTCAGAGTCAAGTCTGATACCCTAATCTTTTCTTCAACTTTAAACAAACAAATCATATTTCTCTGTTTGTTTAGTGCTCCGGCATACGTGGCAAGTCAATATCCTTTTGGCTTCAAAGTTTCCAGGAGGGCTGAAGTCATTCTTTTTCATCCAGAATTTTCTTGCTTCAGATGTAGTAAGACACCTACCAGTTACCAGTTTATCACACAATGAACAGTAGGAGCACAGATCCTGCCTACTGGCATGTAATTTTATCTAATTTTGCCAAATATGTAACAGTTTTTACTTCAGAATGCCATCAGAAATTCAAGCCAAGTGTTTTCCAGGGAACCAGGAAGTAATTAGTTACAAATTATCACCAAAAAGCCTGATGCTTGTTAAACTGCTAAGGTGTCAAAAGCAAGAGCTAATGCTAAAAACTACACCCACTTTGAAAATACTGTTGCTTGGCTTTTTATCCATTCTAGAGTTCTATAACTCTCAGGTACTGCATAAACTTGTAACTCACAAGCTTTTAAGCTTGTATTACATATTAAAGCATTAAACCGTAATACAGAAACTGGGACATGTGGCAAGATACTGCCAAGAGACAGGAGTTCGTCCTGCAGGAACTAGTGTAACTTAAAAGACAGGGGTTTCTGCAACAGCCACAAAGAATGTACAGAAAGACTGTTGATGTAAAGAAGTAAGAATGCATCTTTTATATTTATCTTATTCACATTTACAGTTTCTCCTCAGAAGTCTATTATTTAAGCTCATTTGAAAGTAATTATTACTTGAGGAAAGTCAGTCCACTCTAAGTAATTCTTTATTCTTAATGATATCTAAACTAAGCTAACTTATTTCAACATTGATTAGAGTGCAGAATGGCTCGCATATCCAGAACATGAAGATGCCTGCACAGAAAATCACAAGTCATATTAAAAGATACTATAGTGAGTTTGGTTCACTGTCATGTGACAGTCACATACTCAGAAGAGGCTATAATGCATAGATATGACACGAGATCCTCTTTTTGTTCTACTTTGTTCTACAAACAATGTTTGTCTGTAAAAGAGCTACCAAACTGCATCTAACGTATCTTACTACAGAAGAAATATTGTACATGAATTTTACCTACAAAATAAGTAAGAACAATTTGTATTCTCCAGAATCCAATGACTACAGGCAGCTCTTCCTGAGCTTCCTTTACCTAGTATTTTTAGGAGTCTGGAATTTCAAACCAAATACTTTACCAGAGATGAAAACTATTCATAGCTTGACGTGAGATAAACTGGTTTGAGAAAGATCAGGCACAGATTAACAGAGTGACTGCTAGCAATTCCTAGCTACCATTCTGAAAGCCATCATAACCCTCCTGACACCGCTCCTCCTGAAAGTAACATTTGTTCATTTCTTTTTAAAGGTTATACAGGTGCTCTTATTTATTTTAGCTTTGTTTTCACCCCTATTTCCCTGCTATTTCTCTAGAATGTCATGTACTGTAGGTTGCTTTCTCTCCCAGGTCAGCAATAACAACTCCAAAAAATTAAGCAAACAAGTATTTCACTTACCATGTAATTGCTATATGCATGATCAAACATTTCAAGCACTTGGCTTCTAAAAAAGAAAAAAGAAAAAGCATTATTCGTCTACCTCACAATGGCCTTTAACACACCATCTTAGAACAGCAAGATGTATTACACTTCAATATCTGAATGTCAGTAACAGGTCCTCTACTAACGTACTCTACTCAAGTAAATTAAATATAGCATAATAATTTTTCCTAATTCAGCTGCTTTCGTTCACTGCAGAAAGGAAAGACTATTTCTTCACATAACACGAAATAAACTATTTGGGGATCTCTTTCAAGCTCCTGTGCTTCCCCTTAAATAGCTGTAGATGTCACCAACACATTAAAGCTAGAGATGGGACACATTCCATGCTCAGCAAAAAACAGCAAATTGAATTATGTTCTGCTTGTAATCACCAATACTAAAACCAACTGACACAGCACAAATTCCTGTCTGTGATTCAGAAAAGGACCATAAGTTATGAGGCACACCTCTTCCTAGCATGAGAAGTCTTGGCAAGCAAATACTAAAGAAACCCCTTGTAGATACATTTATTTTACATGTTTGAAAAGCAGTCAAGGTGAGAAACACTACTATATAAAAAAAAGCACTGTATTTTTTGAGACAGCACTACTTCCAATCGTTCCTAACTCTTTTACTGAGGAGTCTTGCAAGGCAAAAGAGCATGACAATTTCTAAGCTACCATCAACATAATTCACAGTCCCTGCTGATAAGGCTGAACATAAAAAGAGACAAGAACACCACAGTTATATTGTAAATATCTGATTTAGTTCAATGACTTGGAAATTTAAGAAGTAGTTTTAACTCATCAAATGCATTAAGTCATCAAAAGAGCAGAGTATGATGCTTTTTTCAGGTACTTCACAGACTACATCCAGCCTGTAGTTCCGCGATCCGTTGCAGTGGACAAAACCCCAGGGTTTGGCACACAAGTGCCATCTCCAGATGAACTAGGCATACAACGCTGTTCAGTGATGTAGCATACAGAAAGCTTCTTAAAATTTCTATTTCTCTATGCACAACTTACATTTACAGGGCATTTTCTGAAATTTTTTCTGTGACTGACATGATCTTGTCATTACATAAATACACAGATAACTTGCCGTTATTCAGGAATGACCCGTCTCGGTGCCCCCAGATAAAAACCCATGGCAAGCCATTACTTCCACATGCCTGGGGCATCAGATGATACAGCGAGTACAAGTTACAAATGCAAAAGTTTTAAAACCAATTGGTGAATGAAATTTAAACTCCTTGTGTAGTTACATGAAGAAAACATACAAAACATTATACACACAAAGTACCCTGAGAACCCAAGATGGAAAATGCCACTAACTGTAAACATCAGAGTTAAATATCAACTTATATCTAATGATTAATAATCATGAGAGTATCCAGAGTGTTTCTCCAGCAGACTTTTTGTTGCATACTTCTATGCAACTGACCAGTAGATGGGAAGAGAATGATGACGAAACTGCCCCAGTAATGTACTAAGATCATGGTATGCTTGATTACATATTTGTCTAAAAAAAAATCCTACTCCATGCAGTGTAACACGTTGCCACCTATACTGTAATCTTTATCCTTCAACTAAAAACTATACTAAAATAGAATGAGCTTCTTACATGTACGTGCATGGGGGACCAAAGTAGCTTACCTTACATACAGGGATCAGGCAAGAACACGTGTAAACATTTACCTTTTTTATTACTCCCAAACACTCACATGCTCCAGAGGCATAGCCATAATTAGACCAACTGACTATGGGTTTGGATTTACCTTTGATCACTTTTACCCGTAATTACAAGCAACCACTGGCTGCAATCTTCAAGACTGGACCTCCCAAGCACATGGCAGAAGGGTTTGACCCCACACGCAGCAGAGGTGATGAGGGGCTGCCTGCCCCAAATCGCTGTGGTGACTTGACCCGAGGTACCAGCCCGGCTCTGGCATACACACCTCAAACATTGATGGGAGACCGACGCTACGCATCTCGTAGTCTTCGGGGAGGGGAAAGGGAGGGACAGGAGAGACGTTCCCGCAGCTCTGCCGGGCGAGGGGCACACCCGCACCCGTCAAACCCAACCCAACCCCTGGGGGTAGCGCGGATGCCTCTGCCCCAGCACAGCGAGGGCCTGGTGAGCGGCGAGGGGACGCCGGTGCACCCCAAAACCACCGCGGGCGGTGGGGTCGGCCCGGGCCTCGCCGGCCTCCGCCCCGGCCGCACACGGCTCCTGCGGTCCCGAGGGCGACCCGGCGCCGCCGCCGCTCCCGCCACCC
>VYZV01043759.1:0-25200 GCA_013401275.1 Pandion haliaetus | reverse complement strand
AGCCCTCCGCTTTCCTGTGGCGTAGCCAAGGAAACCACCTCGCGCCGCCGCTTCCGGGTCCCCCCGCACGCGCCGCCCGGCCGGACCAATAGGAACGAGACAGGAGCGCCGCGAAGCGGGAGGGCGCGCGAGGCCCCATGACGGCAGCAAGACGCCGGGCGGAGAGGGCGACGTGGACAAAAGGAAAGGCGGGTGGGGTGGGGAAGAGCGGCGCGCAGGCGCAGTGGCGCCGGACTACAATTCCCGGCATGCACGGATGGGCCCGGCCCCAGGCTCGGCCGGTGGGCGGGGGCGGCCGCGCGCCCGCCGGGATCTGTAGTTCGCCCTCCCTGAGGCGAGGGGCAGCGGCGGGCCGGTGGCCGGGGGCGTCCGGGCGGGTCGAAACGGCAGCCCTCCGCCGGGGAGAGCGCAAAGCAGGCGTCTCCTTGGCTTCCCCCCGCCCTGGCAGCCGTTGGAAGTGCATATTTTTTTCATACAACCCCTCCCCCCCCCCAATTAAATTACCTCACACAAACCGACCTCCCAGCGATGGAAGGGAAGAGCTGCTTTTATTTTCGTTACAAGTTTTTTTACAAAGTTATAAGCATGATACAACGTGTTTCATACCCTGTCCTTTAAAACTGGCAACCCCATGAAATAACACGGCGGGAGCGTCCCCTAGACCACTCCCTTCGGCGCTCCTAACCCTCAACCCTAACCCTCCAGGTGGTGAAAGGTGATTTATTACTGTTCCTAGTTTAAAAGCAAAATAATTCATTCCAGGTAAGTGTAGAAAATTCCAAGAAAGCCACAAAAATTACCGAATGCGTGGATTATTATAATTTTTGATCAGTGGCCCAAGGTAACCTTGCAGATTGCTGACCTCTAACTTGCTGTCACCTCTACCCAAGTCTGGTTAAAGATGAGAAAAATGCTACTCTATCCATTTGCAAACATCTGAATGTACAGAAAACATCTACAAAGGCAAAAAGTCAGTCCCCTAGCCAGGAGGAACTTCAATTTAAACTGCGGAGCGAGGCAATGTACAGGCTAAATCTTCCCCGTTCTTTCCCATCCTACTTGTGAAAAACAAATATGCTGAGCATCTATTCAACAACTCAATTCTTTAATATTACAGGAAAATATTACCCAGATCTAAGGCTACCATAGAAATAACTCAAAAATTACTATGATGGGAATGTTTATGCTAAATACTTTCTGTACGGATGTATCTAATTCATATTAGCCGTAAACAGCTTTTGTAGGAGACTGCAGCCTTTTTCGCAGTCGCTGTCTTGCTAGTCCTCTTTTGTACAAACCACTCTGTTAAAAAAACATCATGTCCCCTAATTTTAGCATGGCTAAAAGAGACTGCTGCTGCTTAACTGTAAAGCACATGTTTTAAATTTGAAGTCACTTAACATTCAGTACCAATTAGAAATAGCTAATGATTCATAAAAATAAAGTAGCTGACTGAAATAACTAATGATTTGTAAAAAACTTGGCTGATGGTGGTTTGTGCATTTACAAATTAGTATTTTTGCATGAAATATAAGGAGGAAACGAGTCAAAGTACTCTTGCAATGAAAACATTTGTGATCTTAACATTTCCATACCACAGTATGGCTTCTGGGATAAATAGGAGTTGCATTTATTTTACAATAGTGATGTTGCAGTTGGTCCAGTTACCCAACAGTGTTCCTTACTTATGCAGTAACATTTGCTTGTTCCTCTAGTGTCAATTCTCTGTTAGTATTATAGCATATTTTGATAGCATTAAATAATAGACTTTGCACAGTTTGTTGAAGTTAAATGCCAACAAGTATTATGCTCTCGGCACTTTGTTATTTCTTCTATGGGCATAAATCTTGCAGTCCCTACTGCATTTATCATTAATCTCTGCTGCCCTGTACTGTATTATATTTATTCAGAAACAGTCTGAAACACCAGGCCAAATTTTTAAGGTGCCTTAAATTGACCTTTAAAGTGAGGTCTTGAACTCTAAAGCCCAATTTATTAAAATACTGGTTTTCATTTCCAAGCTTTTCTGTGCACAGTCTGGAAATTGTACATGCAAATAATGCATATATGCAACTTTATGCATAGATCATGATTTGATACGGATAATAATATGCTAGCTATGAAAGCAATAGGTCTCACTTTAATAACTGCTTTTGAAATGTGATTCTGCCCTCCAAAATCTAAGCACACGTGAATAACCTTTGCTGCTTTTTGCTTCAGTTAACATCTGTATCAGAAATTACATGCAATGATTATGATATTTCACAATTATTGCAATTTATTACATAATTTCTGTACCTAAAAAGGCTTACAGAACTGGGTAACTCAGTAAGAATGGGAATGGCAGGACTGTTAATATTCTGTATTAGATAGCCATAAGTGAATGTATTTTATGGTGGGAAGTAAAACAGAAAGATGCTGCCTAATGGTTATAGTTATTGTAAACATTCTCATCTTTCCCTTCCATAAAATAAAACAAAATAAAATAGCTGTAAAGTGCTCTGGAAGGCTAAATAACCCAGAAGTGCAGAGTGGGACTGAGAAACCTGCTCCCATATTTTCCCCATTTTAAATATAGCAATAAGAGAAAAAAAAAATCAGAACACTTGCTTGTCTTTATTATCTGTCAAAACTTTAAAATAATTAAGTAATCCATTTGCAGAGTTTGCATAGAGTGTGGCTTTTGAGCAACCTACTAAATTAACTATTTGGTTCTGTTTAACTACTAAGAGTTTTATTTATTTCCCATATACTGCATGCAAATACTAAAAGCATCCTCGAATAGCAACGTATGTACCAACCACCTAAGAATCATAGCAGTACTTGTCAAATCCATGCATTTAAAAATCATGAGCTACTCCCCTGCTAAAACACCTAAGAACAGTTAAGTTGTTAAAATAACTTTATAGTTGGGGGTGAGTTGCTTTTGAAGCATTCAGTGGTCACATTTTCAGACTTTTTGTATAACCATAAAAGGTAGCAAGTTTTAAGTGAAAGATGAGGTTCCCCAACAGTAACCTGGTTTTAAACAGTGAGGGCTTTAGCCAAGGAGAAATCTATCACCCATCACTCAGGAAGGGATCTGTGCTAAAACTGCAAGAGCTGGTAATAACACAACAAGGCCCATTTCCTCCAGCCCTGACCCGAGTAAGTATTCACAACTAAACAGGGATTACTGGACCAAATAAATCCTGCAGGGCTGGGCTGAAGAACACTTCTTATTCTTCAGAGTTTTGTTGTGCATACATATCTTCTCTGTTTTCTTCTGTGAAAATATCCTCTCCTTCTGCGCTTTTAAATTTCCGTTTGTGAAGATGATTCATCTTCTGGCTTCCCTTCACCCTCACCAGCCTCTGTATCTCCTGTGACCGCTACGGCACTAACCTCGCCCTGCTCCAGCACCAAAGAAACTGGCACATCTAGAAGTCCTGTTCTTGGGTTTTCTGTATCCAAAACGGGTACTTGCGTTGTGTCTGCATTTTCAGCAGGATTATGAAAAAAGCTCCGAGTCCCTACCTCCATGGGGATGGCATGGCTATTCCCTCCTCCTCCTTCCTCCCCATCTAATCTTTTGCCTTCAGGCACATTTTCAGTGTGTTCCTCTGGCTGCAATCTATTACTTTTGCAGCTTCCCACACCGGTGTACCAAACACTTTGCTTGATCTCCACCTCTGCCTTTGCCTCCTGAGGTGTATCTGAGCTTTCCACCAGCCATTCTGCTTGTGCCATACTGCAGGCCCCCTTGGACACATTCACTAAATTTGTACCATCTGTCCCCAAACCACATGAAGATGGTCGGTCCTCCTTGAACTCCACGCATTCTGCTGCGTCTTTATTCATCATCGTCTGGCTCACCTGAATTTCTGCCGCAGTCATTTTGCTCAACTCATCATTCTCTTTATTGTGCTCCTGCAACTTTAATATCTCACCTTCACAAATCTCCTTTATGTTCTCAGCTGGAGTATCTGCTGGTATCTCAACCGTTACCATCAGCAAACTCCTTATCTCGTTGACATCATCAGGGGATTTACAACTCTTTCCTTCTGACTTGCTTTCTTTTTCAGGATTATCCCCAACCCCCCCTTTCCCTGTGTTTTCATCCTGGGAAATAACCCTTGTCTCAGTACTTGCTCCTTGGTCATTGCTTTCTTTTTTACTATCCTCTTCAAGCCCTGTTCCTACCACATTTTCACTCTGACATACTTTTTCCATAATTTCTTTTTCTACCTTGATTTTCTTTTTGGCATTCCCTAAAATCTCTGCTTCTGCTATGTTATCATGTGGGGAAGTCAGCTTTATCTCAGAAACTTCTTCCTGTCCTTTGCTTTCTTTTTCAGTGTCACCAACAAACGCAGCATCTATCACTGTTTGACCCTCGGAAGTTACCTTTTCCTCCCCTGTTCCTTTATGTACCTTAAGTTCTTTTTTAGGGCTGGCTCCAAAATCTTTCACTGCAGTTTCAGTCCCAGGAGCTACTTTTTCCTCCACAGCTTCTTGCTGTGTCTTAAGCTCTTTCTCAGTGTTCGCTACAAACTCTGCTTTCACTGTGTCTTCATTCTCCAAAGCACTTTTTTCCTCTGCAACTTCTTGTTTTCTAAGGGTAGCTGAAAGGGACTCTTGTTTTTCACCAACGTCTGTAACGACCACTTCTTCACATTTGCTTGCCTGATCACCAGCTGTATTAACAGAAGTGACTGCCTCTTTGTCTGATGGCTTTCTATCATCACCATCCTTCTCCCAAGAAATTTTTTCTGTCACAATGAGCGTTTCATCACTTTGAGTTTCAGTGTCTGACATCTCTGCTTGGGCAGTGGAAGGTTTCTTTGCGGGAGTGGTTTGTGCTGATCCTGAAGGGGTCTTCAGGTCCGTTAAGCTGGACACGCTTTCACAGGGCATATTCAAGTTATCTTCAAAGAGGTTGTGCTTCTTCATAATGGCAGCTTCTTTTATCACTAAATAAAACAGAAAGTTCAAACTTTTGGAAAGACTGACAGAGGTAGCTTGAAGAAGGTACACTGTTTTCCTGAGTTTCTAATGTCATACATTTTGGTATTACAGACAATAGTAATTTTCATTTTCAACTTGCTTTTTTAGTTTACATTTCTTGAGGGGGCCTGTGGGGGGTGTTTATCTGTTCTGAAAAATGGAACTTCAAAGTTGACCTAAGCATTGCTCTAATAGAAAACTACCGGAGGACCTGCAACGCACAAAGGTAATGTTTCAATGCAGATTTACACTGAATATATGAATAAAACTGTGCTTGTTACATTAATTATTATACTGATATTTTTGAACAGGAGTGCCAAAGAGGGTCTATTAAAACTTACTGTGCAATACACATGCTTGTCTTTTATCTAGGTTCTAGACAGACAGACAGATCCAGAGAGATACAAGTATGTTACATATCTCTATATGTTATCAAGAATAGTTTAGTTTTCTGACACAAAAGTAGAGAGATCTGCAGGGAGTACTGCCCTGGCATCAGTGATGTACTGGAAACTGCATTCAGCAGTACATTTCATTTGAGGAAATTAATTTTTACTGCCATAGATATCACCAGGTCTTTGCAAATAAGAGCATAATTTCACTCCTTGGCCCAGGGAACCAAGATAAAATGAAGTTGGCATAATTACATTTTGTTAGAAATAGGCTTGTGCCAAGCTATCACTTTGAGTTTCCCAGGTTTAGTAAAGTTGCCCCATAATTCAGATTTTAGGGCTTGCCACACATCTTTAGTGAGCTAAATGAGAACACTGTAGCATCGTAACCACCAGTCTTCAGGAAAGTGGGACCTGGGTCTGAAACAGCCAGGTTAGGACTCTGGGGAGCTCTGAAGCAAGAGCTCATGGGCCAACGGCCGAAATGTTATTACTGTCACCTCAAGAATGTTCTCACCTTTCAGGGTTTCTTCAAGCAGTGTCTGATATAAAATCTCTTCATACACATTCTCTACTTGGATCACGCTAGTGTAATCAGCAAAAATGAACTGCTCGTATTTCTGCAGCTCCTGTGCAGATAGAGAAGAAAGGAACAGATATATAAAAATGAGAGATTCTGAGAGTCCTACTTCAACAGTGCACCTTGGACATGCCATCTAGCAGGTCTTGAAATGCTCCTTGCTGGTTCTTGAGGTGAACTATTTGAACTATGACTTGTCATGGTTTAACCCCAGCCAGCAACTAAGCACTATGCAGCTGCTCACTCACTTCCACCCCCACCCAGTGGGATGGGGAAGAAAATCGGGAAAAGAAATAAAACTTGTGGGTTGAGATAAGAACAGTTTAATAGAACAGAAAGGAAGAAACTAATAATGGTAAGACTAATAAAATGACAACAGTAATAATAAAAGGATTGGAATATGCAAATGATGCACAGTGCAATTGCTCACCACCCACTGATTGACGCCCAGTTAGTTCCCAAGCGGCGATCTCCTCACCCCCACTTCCCCCCAGTTATATACTGGGCATGATGTCACATGGTATGGAATACCCCATTGGCCACTTTGGCCACTCAGCTGCCCTGGCTGTGTCCCCTCCCAACTCCCTGTGCCCCTCCAGCCTTCTTGCTGGCTGGGCATGAGAAGCTGAAAAATCCTTGACTTTAGACTAAACATTACTTAGCAACAACTGAAAACATCAGTGTGTTATCAACATTCTTCTCATACCTAACTCAAAAACATAGCACTGTACCAGCTACTAGGAAGACAATTAACTCTATCCCAGCTGAAACCAGGACAGACTAAATTAACTAAATGAACTAAATGAACAATTTATTATGCACTTATCAAACAGTATTCTTGCACTACAATTACATTTAAAAGCACTACAGATAATTGCCATCTGCACTATAATAAACAATTCTAAAATAAATAGCTGGTGAGGAAATGCCTCACTCACTGTCCAAGGAGGCAAATCCATGGTGAGCATGGGAGATACAGGGTTTGGTTTTGTTTTTCTAATAGGTGTGTAACACTTCTAGCTTACTGATTTATATGCAATAGCTGTCTAGACAATAATTGAGTCATTATCACTAAGCAGCTACTTGCTGGTCTATAAAAAGTAAATTAAGTGACTTCCCCCTTCTAGAAGAGGTGCCTACATACAAACATCTGGTGGTTTTCAAGTAAAAGGTCAAGACTTGACTGGGCTTGTCAACTGTGCCACACATTTGTTTCTAGAGCTGGCTGCTCATTTCTGCAGAGGCACAAATGCCAAAGGCTCGTGGGAAGTTAAACAGAAAGGTCTTGTGGGAAGTTTTCACCACCACTGCTTCCCCCATCCTGCATGACAGAGACACCATGTGGGACTCCACCCTCTCTACATATATTCAAGGTGACGAAACGCTTGCCCCTGTGCATAGACACCATGTGTTGAAGGCACTGCTGACATCCTACAAGAGACTATTATTTGGAGGATAGTAAAGAAAGTAGAGTGACATAGAGAAGAGAGTGATTTTATATATATTTTTGTAAGTTGTAAGTTTTAATAATGCATGCTCAAAGAATTGCAAGCATAACTTGGCAAAACACTTGGTTTTAAACTGAAACAAGCTGGAGAGCATCAGCAAGAGCAGCACACCATGGGTGAGAGCTTACAGCCTCCAGACACTGATGAACATCAAGGGAAACAAAAGGGCAGAGGGGCCAGAATGGCTTAGGGCAGTCATCTTTCAGCAGGTACAGTGAAAATGCAAGAGGCTTGAAGCATGGGCTTCAAGAAGGGTACAGACTATTTATTTTCAGCCAAGGTGAACAGCATTCCAGCTGGCCCCTGATGTAACCACACTTGATTACATCTCCACCAAACTCTGGTAGCCGCATTTGCTGAGTACTAACCTACCCGTATGATTAAGGACAACAGAGATTGTCTCTGTATGTTTGTTTCCTGATTGTTGATGCAATTACTTCTATTTAAAATCACTGAAAGCAAGTGGACAGCCTGTCTGCTTGCTGCTCCTGCTGCCCAAGCATGTATTTGGCTTTGAAGGAGGTCATCAGCAGAGGCTGTGTATGGTCACAGCCGTGCCTAGGGGTGCTGCTGAAGAGGAAAGTGCCCTCTCCCACAGACTGAATTTCAGCCTGCAGCAGGGCTGCTGAACACAAGGACAAGCTCATAACCTACAATCGTAACTGTCAAGAGGAGTCCAGTTTGAGGGGCTTCAGATCTCTAGGGAAGAAATGAAATGGGGATGGGCAAAGGTCTGCAACTATCTTTGAGAAAGAAAGCTGTATATACAGTTTCTCTGTTTCCTGAAATCTTCCTTATGCTCCACATCTACCCGATCTACAAACTGGTAAATCTAAGCATCATTTGGCCGAGCAGGCAGCCAATCTGCACAACTCTCCGAGAGGAAACAACTTTACAGAGTTGAGGATTTACTGACAAGGTGTTAATCCTTCCCTGCCTTTTATTATTGTTTCTTTTTTTTAATCACAGAAACCTACCGGTTTGCACGTGGAGGCCAGTGTCTTTTGCATTGTGGGCAAAGTAATCTGTACCAGTGCTTCTTGAAATATCTTCTTCCGGATAGTGCTGCTGTCATAATCATATTGCTGTCAAAACAGACAAAAAGAGAAACAAGCCCAAATGTGTTTGGGGTTATTAATCACTCATAGGAGGAACTAGTTCTTGTTATCCTGTAACTGGTGACAGGTGAATCCCAAAGGACACCACATCATAGGTGCACTCAGGGGTTTGAATTCCCATGCAGGTTATTCCTGCTTTTACAAAAATACTCTAACATCTAGTTTTCTGGGATCTCTTTCCCTTCATTTTTTTTTATACCTAGACTAGAAACAGCTCCTGATTGCTCTCTCCAGGTATTTCGGCGCTGCCTCTTCCGAGAGTAATGAATTCTAGGGGTATGCTAATTATAAAGCTAATAAAAAATTATTTGCCCAGATCCACAGCATCATATCCAGCTGATTTAATTGCAATTAAAGGGACCGCACATGTAAATACTTTTACAAGTGTCTGCCCAGAACTTAAGTTTTACCCCACAAAAGAGCAGCTTTGCTTAGTGCTGCCAAATCAGTATTTCCAGCTGGATGGTAAGAGATATCTTCTTTCAAATACTGAGATAAAGTGACATAAAATATATTCTCTGTTTCCGAAAAGGCAGAACCCAAGGTCTTCCTATGCAAATACTGCTACATTACATTTACCTTCAGCACTCTCAGCTTGACTTTTTCAATGGTTGTTGCAACTTTTGCTGGGTCTGCCTGGCGACTTGGAGAGAACAACTGCTCAAAAGTATAAACTGCATTTTCCATCAGCTAAAAATAATAATTAAAAAATCTGTTAAAGACCAGTAACACAAAATTCCTACATATGTAAAGAAGCATGATCAATGTAACCATTAACTCAAATTGTATTTTTGAGAAGGTGAAACAGAGAAAGAATTAACGAGCCTAAAATCAATAAATATTTCAAGTATTTTAAATGACTGTGGAAGGGGAAGAAAAGCCTTGTTTAGTTTAGATTGCAACACCCAGTTTTGGAATGGTCTCAATCATTAATACTGCAGAAAATTTTTTTTAAAAGTAACTAATCAGTAGCTTTCCTTATAATACAAATAATTATCAGCAAAAATCACACAGAGTGCAATAATTTCTCACAGAATTATGTTAGGCTGGCATTTGCCGTATTTTCAGGTTATCCAGAGATTCATTAAAAATATTAATCCCCCTACTCTGAAAACATATTTCAGAAAAACAGTTCTGCAAGCGGTAATTATGTCTACTTAATGAGGTTTTGCCTTTTTTACCTAAGTGTTTCCATTGAAATTTTAATATATTCTTACTGGAGAAGGACAGGTACATCCACATCCACGGGGAGGCTGTCCATACAGCCGGGTCTTCCTTTGCGTCACATGGGACCATCCCAGTCGATATACATAGCCAGCCATATACTATAGAGGACTTCTTGTAATTTATAAATTAATATGTACCTACTTATGGAGAAGACATGCTTTTAATTCCTCCTTGGCTAGTAATATTTTCGTGAATGAAAATATGCAGTGGCAAATGTTGAAGGCCGATTTTTATAACTGACTTTGCAGATATTGTAGGATTGGACTGTACAGACTGTATTTATAAATGGAAATGGAGAAGATGGAGGTTTACTCAATTTGTGCATGCATCAGAAGGTTGTACAATAAATACTCGTGCACTGCAAGACCTTGGATACAAGAAAAAGACAGGATCAGTGTAGAGTTAAGTCTGAGGCTAATTAAAAGATGAACTACTGACTTTATTTCAATTTTTATTTGAAGCAAATCACAAATTGGCGTAGTTCTGGTGAAGTCACTAAAGCTGCTTTATTTATGCCAGTTAAGCATTGTGCTCCCAAATTTCCTAAAATTGGCCACTAGAGGATGCCAAGCTCCCGAGCCAAGGAATCCTGCTCCAGCCTCCACCCGAGCTAGAGTTAAGCCAAATGCTTCTTTCACGTTAAGACTACGTGAGCTAGACATGTCTGACCTTACTTGTTAATAAAATAAATGTCCACGGACACAAAGTGAAACTACTTACTATTTTCATGAGAAAAATACCAGCCTTTTAAAGAGAGAGAAGCAATTAACAGTGTTTTTAGAACAACTTGTGCTTCAATTTAACTTATTTATTGTGAATTTTGACTCATGTTCTGTTTAGAAAAAGACACCACTTGGTTTGTATTGGATCTATTTTCTGTCTACGTCTTTGTCTTGACTCAAGGTCTTCACTTACTGGAAGACATTTTATTTGGCAGCATTTTGGAATGGTCCCCCGTGAAAGACCCAGACATGAAATCAGAATTTTATTTCTGAATAATTCTTTGGCTGCTGATCATAGCTGTACTTAGAAGACCTGCTTTTAGGAAAACCCTATCCCAGCACTGTGCTAGAGACTCACTTTCCATATTCATAACTCCCACTCCATAGAACTGGACCAGCTCAATTTCACAAGATTACCGACTAGATTATTTAGTTTCTCAACTATGGATTAAAATCACAGGATTCAACATACTGCCATGAGGCCAAATCTGCCTTGTGATGTGGCAATCGAAAGAAGTCTACTGGCCAGCTCTTAATAGATTTCTGGCCAGGCATCCAGAAGAAATAAAAGCAAAGCAAAATAATAGTCTATACCAATACACACTAGAGGGGAGAAAGAGGTGGAATTCATTTTTCATCTGAAATGATGTAGTCACTTCAACAATTCCTATGAGAAGTGAAGTTGGTTAAAGCACCTACATGCAGCTACATCCCGAGATGTCATCTGTGTCCAAGTAATTGCCAGTTTCTAAAACTAATTGCCTTACTTTAGATTAATGAGGAAATAAACTACAAAGGAGGAGACATTTTATTTTTGTAAAATATATCTAAGACCCTTCCTGAAAAATCAACCCTTTAGAATGGAAATCAGGTAGATTTTATCCACCCCATTGGTTACAAGCACAACTTTCTCAGGTGCTGAGACATGAAGAATTCAGAACATGAAAGTTCAGGGGAAGAGATGATCCATACAAAATTTTTGTGCCTTGCTGAAAGACTCACACACATGCAACCTCACAAATATAAATGTCAAACAGCTTCTAGCTGTGATTTTCTTAGGTTTTGTTATCTGTACTTTGATTGAGAGATATTGTGGGACTCTTGCACAGCTTTTTATCAAGGTTACTTTGAAGCCAATTAGAAGGACAAACCTAACCTGTTCTCCCAGGAGGAAAAACGGGATCTTACAGTACCTCTTGCATGAAGTTCTGTGTCCTCTGAATCACAAAATCAATGTGATACACCTTGAAGCGACTCTTGAGGTCTTGAAGGAGCTCCTGGAGGAGGTTCACTTTCAGATAGCAGGGCTCCATTTTCACAGAGTTGAATGGTAGGTTCATAAGCTGATCCACGTTCTGCATTCCCGTGGAGGAAGAACAGGTTTTGAGAGAAAGCAACCAGAGGCAAATTTTTAATAGAGAATGTAACAGTGGCCCTAAAACAAATTCTGATATCTACAGTCTAGTTGCATAAATACCACAAGACTTTCTAAATGACAAAAGCAAGTGCTAGCATACTACCACCTGGGAAAGCAAATAGTGCTGTCAGTCAAGTTCTAGCTAGAAGGTCCTTGTGCTCATGTAAAAGGCTCCAAATATATTTTTGTCTTACCTCCTTTAGCTTCATGATATCATTTGTCTTCTGGAAGTCCTGGATGATTTCATTAACTTCTTTATCAAAAAGGGAGCGGACTTCAGTGAATCCAGAACTCACCGGACCCATGAGCTCCTCTAATATGGATGTGAGAAATGGCTGGATATTTTCTGTGCAGCACTTCTGGGCAGGCTCAGAAACAGTGGCTGGAGTGTCAGACAATACAACGGTTGCATTTAGGCTACTAAGAGATACAGTGAAAAAAGTAATCTGAACTGATTTACTTTACAATTAATTAAATGACTCCATATTTTTCCCTGGAGTCACACCTCTGCAAAGATTATAAGGGTGGTGAAAGGAGAGTTTATAGTTTTATGAGTGACAACGAAACATCTTTTCCCATGCCCCACCTAACCAAACGCTAGCAGCTTGGGGGCACTGTGAGAGCAGAGGAAAGGGCAGCTCTAAGTATTGATACGTACTGGGAGGTTTGCACAGAGCGTGGCCACAGTGATTCTGTAAGTCAACAGAACATCCTGAGTTTTATCAAAACAGCTCCTAAATTATCAGCTATTTATTTATTTGCTAGCTTAAGCAACAACAACTAATGTTTTGCCTGCTTTTTACACTCATTTTTCTATTCATAGCAAAATTATAATTACTTCACACTAGTTTAAAACCACCTAAGAAGCCCTTTGGTTTAAGTATTCTTTGATAGCCTATGAATTTGTCACATAACCAGAACCCGTTTTTGTGGTACATTCCTAGACATCAGGTCAAAACCACTACACTTTTAAATATGCTCATGTGACCTGTGTCTTCATTACATAGGGCTGTCCAAGTGAAAATGAAAGCAGAATGAGCAACTCTAATCAGGATACGCAAAACCTGTCAGCTCTAGCTCCAACTTGAGAAGAACTGGTATTTTCACAGACACAGTGGCCACAGGTATCAGTTCCCATCAAAGGCAGTGGAAGCTCAAAGCATTTGTTCTCTGAAAATTAGTGTCTCCAGTTGGATTTTTTTAAAGACATGAGGATTTCAAAACAATGACATATGGTAATATGAGCAACACAATGGGAAACATTAAAAAATTGCTCCAAAACACAGCTGCTCCTCCACTAACCTTTGATTTTTCCAGCTAAAAAGTTCTTGGAGTTCAGAATCTGATCCATGTCTGAACGAATGGTTCCTTCCAGAGTTTTTGCAAAATATCTGCATTCTTCTTTCAAGGTACTTAAGCCTTCTGACACCTGCTGCTGGACTAACCCGTAAGTTTCTTCTACGATCTAAACCCAAATTAAATTAAGAAGCATAGATCGGAATCAGCACACACAGACAACTGCTACGAGAAACAACCACTCTGCAAATATCAGTACTTACACCAAACCAGGCCCGCTTCCTATCATTCCTCTTTCCTTTCATTTTAGGCAAGATCATCGTCTGAAGGTTAGGCAGGAGTTCCTCCATCACAAGGTTGCTCAGGATCTATATGGTCAGAAAATTAATATTACATGTTCACATGTAATTTGAACACTGAATTTTGTAATTCACACTGTTCATCTGAAAACTGAGCACTCGCATCACATAGTGATGTGGAAACACAGGCAACCTCAAATATACAATGGCTTAGCTATCCCAGGTTGCCAGGAAGACTGGATTTAAAATATTAGGTATGCCTGAGGGAAGCTCCATGCATTTATTCTGAAGCATTTTTCACTGAAAGACTTTGAGAGACCATGCAACAATTGACAACAGACAAACTAAGATGCCTGTTAAAATTTACTGCATGCTAATATGAAATTCCCATGTGCAAATCAATGATTGATATCAGCTGAGCAACCAGATCAAAGACATTTGAAAAGTTGGTTTGCTGACTGCTGCTTCCCCAAACTGACCTTGTTCTGGGACATTCACACCCTCCCAGAGAAGGCATCACTGAAGAGAAATTGTTCTAAAGAGTCATCAGACAAAGGGTGCTTCTGATAGGAAGATAATTGGCCAAGAAAAGAAAGATATGATTGTACAAATGTGAATCTCTAGCACTTTTTCGGGTGAGCGCCAACTTCACAACTCAAACAAGAAAAGAAGGAGATCCCAGGAAAACAGGATATAGGACAGAAATGGAACCCAGAAATGTGGGTAATCTGTGAATCAAATAATTCTACTCTATCTGATTTTTTTTTTTTTCAAAAATGTGTAACATGATCCAAAAGATTCATTAGCTCCAGCCTAATCCTGAGGCAAAAGGGATAAAATAAATAGCTGTTGGGAGTTCGTGAAAAACTTTTCAAGCAATTTCTTTTGTCACTAAAAGACAACTATATGGTCTAAAAGCAGTAAAACTTTCACATTGTAGAATTCTTGTACGTTAAAGCCTCCTCCCAACACCTCCAGATTCTTGAACAAAAAACATATGAAATATATAACCTAAGAAGATATTCTGTGACAAAGGTGCACCACAGCAGAAAGGCAGGGGGAAGAAAAGTATCAAAGGGACTTCTACACATCAAGCATTTGTGATGGAATGTAGGAAAACTGAGGAAAAGGTATCATTTCCCCATATTTTTATTATTTCTGTAAGTATATTATCAGTCTATCATTGCTGCATTTTTCTAAATTGACACTAAGTACTTTTCTCCCTCAAGAACATTTTCACTTTGAAACAGGGTGGTTGTAGAAGAGATGCATCACCCTCTCTGATCCCAGCATCTAACTGGCATTCGATCTTGCAAATGGTTCCAATTAGAAAGAAAAGACATCAGACTGAGAATACAGATGATACCAATTTGGGGGAGTGGTCAGTACGCTGGCAAGCAAGGCTGCTACTCAGAGGGACCTAGATGGGCTGAAGAAATGGGTGGACAAAAACCTCATGAAGTTCAGCAAATGCATAGTCCAACATCTGGGATGGAACAATCCCCATGCATCAGTATAGGCTGGCAACAACTGGCTGGAAAGCAGTTTTGCAGAAAAGGACTTGGGCATCCTGGTGGGCAAGAAATTCAACACCGGTCTGAAGGGTGCCCTCACAACAAAGGGCAACAGCGGGTCCAGTGAGGAAAATGTTCCCTTCTATTCAGCACTTGTTGGACTGCAACTGGCATGGTGTCCAGTCCGGGGCTCCCCAGTACAAGACAGATCTTGCTGGAGTGAGTCCAGCAGAGGCCACCAAGTTGGCCAGGGGACAGAGAACATAATGTGAGGAGAAGCGGAGAGAACTGGGTTTGCCCAGCCTTAAGATGATAAGGCTCAGGGGAGACCTTATTGCTGTCTACAGCTGCTTAATGGAAGGTGTCGGGCAGACAGAGCCAAACTTTTCTTGGAAATGCACATGGAAGGGAAGAAGGCAATGGCTACAAGTAGCAACAAGGGAAACAGTAATCAGTTATTAAGAAATATTTTTCACCATGTGGGCAGTCATGGGAACCAGTCACGCAATCTCCAACCTTGGATATCTTCAGAACTCAACTGTACAAAGCCCCTAAAGTTGGATCTGCTTTTCAGTGGGCGATTGAGCAAGATAACCTCCAGAAATCCCCTTTTAACTACATTATTCTGTGGTTCTCTCTGTAGCATAACCCAACTTTGTACAGAAGAAGTATCAAAGTTTGGCTTCTTAGATACAAAAGAATGAAACGGTGTGAGACGGATTCCTGGATTCATTCACTGGCACCCATTTCAGAAGTATTCTTCAGAATCACCCACTCCATCAGGCTTTGCACCTTCTCTGCCTAGATTTGAACTACAACTTCTTTCTTGCCCATCCCATTCAGATGCACCAAGCTGGCAATAAATACACAAAATTACAGGCACACATCTGGTTTTGAGAGTCCAGCCTTTCCTCTCCATTTTTTTTATTTATGGACACTGTATCTCTGGCCTGAGAAAGCCGCAAGACCTCTCTTTCTCCTGTGCTTTCCTCTTGCTGTTGGCCAATGAGGCAAACTATGAAAGCAGAGGGAAGCAGTTCATCGTGGGACCTGCACTATTTCTATTTCTTTGTGATCTCAGGTCTCTGAACATTTCTCCTGTGGAGGCATCTATCAGTGCTGGCAATATATGCTGGATTCTTGAATTTCTCTACTTAAAGCATCATCAGTTTTGAACTAAAGACCTCAGTCCCTTATTTGGTTCAGTCATCCTCAAGATTCAGAGGAGGGAGGGACATCTTTTATTTCTGGATGTGTTTGTTTTCTGTTCATAGATCTTACCCAGGTTTGTTTGTACTGGCCCACAGTTACAGATGCACAGCTTCCAATTTATGAGAGAGGCAATACTATCATGCATGTGCTATACAGAATGGCACATAAACCTTTCATCAAGGCTTTTTATCTGCCGTGACTGTACAGCACATATGAGGTTGTCCACAGCCTCTTGAAAGGTTTGAAGTGCAGTGGATAGCCTGCAAATCACAGAGACAGTAACCCTATAAAAAAGCAGACAAAATGCATCTTAAGGTTCTCTACATTTCTCATTTACTCTGGGTAAAGGATTACTACCTTGCTCAACAGTTTCAGTAAAGTACATAATCTTTCTATAAAGTACAAAGTACATAATCCTCCTTCCTCTCCAGTGGGGCCTGAACAGAGTTTATGCTAAGTGATGCATATTTGGACCCAGCTCTTTTTCTTGCTTCAACCACAGCCCAGCACAGTCCTCACTGAAGGATCACCGGCCTGATGCACCCAGCTGCTGGCTGAGCCAATACAGAGTGCAAAAACACCGCTTAACTTTACATTTTCATCACGCCAGTGCTTTTTCATTTGTGCCACTTCATTTGCGCCAGTGCTTTCTGACATTCAACCTCATGTATTACAGCTGCCTGAGTGGGTTTTAGGCATGCACAAACAACACGATAGGGAAATGGCAGGAATTTAGACAGCAAAAGTAAGAAAGAAAGGGCTCTGACTGCATGCCTTGTAGTGGAAAAAAAAGGTACCTCCCAGGCATAAGACAGCCCCTACAGAAATATAACACACAATACCCTACTTACTAATATACCTCTAATATACCTATAATATGCAATACCCTACTCTTGTTGTTTTGTGTAACTTAAGTACTTATAGATTATGCCACAGCACCACTTCAGATTCAGCTATGCTGACTCAAATACCTGTCAAAACCAATGGACTAAGTCAGGTCCTAAACTGATGGGTCACGTAAACAACATCTCATGAATAACCCAAACTGGAGCACCACAGCCCAGATAATGTGACAATGGATCAAACATATTCTGACGAATCTGAGCTCTCTGGAAACATCTTTAAGAATGCTGGATTGGCTTTATATTTCTGTACTCAAAGGTGCACTGTAGGGGTTTGGGGATTTTTAATCTCTTAGCTAGCCTTGATTTACTAATATGTTACGTCTACATTCATGTAGTACTGATCAATGGAGTTATGCTAGTATAAAATTGGTGTGTTGTGGTGCTCTCACTATGTGGTTGTACTGTTGCTTATAAGAAGCCTTGTCAAAAATTTCCTGCTTTTATCCCTTTATTTCAGCACTTAACCTACAGAAATACCATCTACAACTGAATTAATCCTTTATTAGTAATGAAACCTTAAAAATGAAAAAGAACAAAAGCAAAACCAGGAAAAGGAACTTTCACAACACAAAAAAACTTTAGTAGGTCTTCAGCCAAGTGACTGGGTACGTACTAATATTACATCCATGTTGCAGTACCTAGGCAGAGCTGCATGAGCTAATGCTGCGGAGACTCTGTCATTATAAATAAATGTCAGGGAATATATTTATCGGCATTCTGCAGAGATTTTTACAGCAACAAATTGTAGCTTGCTTGTTCCAAACCATTCACTTAGCTTGGGTATTTGCCCAAAATAATTATTATATTTGGTCAAAGCAGGCATGAGAACACATTATACTTACAGAATGAATTATTACTAAGAAGATAATAGTGTAACTAGTCTGGATGTCTTCTGATTACAGTTCTCTTGAGGTATATGGGTTATGAGTAAGTAGTTGGCAAGCAATAGGAAAAATAAAACATAAAATGAAACTAGCGCTATAATAGCTCCATAACTGGCGGGAGGAGGGGAGAAGAGAAAAACCCTCACTCCTTCCACTGGCAGGATGGAACTCCTTATACTAAGGAACTTATTATCAGATGTTAGCAGGAAACTTCAGTCCCTGACTTGATGGCACAGGGAAAGACACTGTTTATAGACTCTTCTCCAGTCTCCACATTTTTCAGCATTTCAAAGGTAGACTTCTCCTAAAAGAATAATCTGGTTTCTTAAAACAAAACCCTAGATCATCAACTCTCCATCAGGCTTTCTTCCATTTTCCCAAAGGGAAGCCAGATTTCATCATGGAAAACACCCAGCAGCTGGTACTAAAGTAAATATTTGCTGCTGATTGCTCAGTGCTTTGGAAAAAATTTATAAATCAGGGCCCACATAATGTCTCAATCGCACTAAAAGGCATCTGGAGTGATGCCAGGGGGATCAGTGGAGTTACTTCAGCTACCATCAGTGCTCCAAAGCTGCTCACTCAGGTGCCCAGATATGGACCCAGACCCCAAGCTTAGCATCTTATTTCTGAAGAACTGAAGTACACAAATTTTTGGTGTTTAAATGTGACTGTTACTATGCGAGGCTGCTTCAGAAGTCTGGCACAATAAGTAGGTCTCCTAGTTTATCCACTCAGGACTAAAAGCTTCGTTCCCAAAGAACACGAAAAAGCAAAATGAAGAGATTCTTCAAAATTTATTTTTAGTTGCTATTCTGTTCTTCATAAAGCCTGATCTCCTACAATGGCATCTGGGTGCATTAGAGGACAAGCAACAGGAAACTGTTGTTTAGTAACAAAGGTAATAGCAACAGAAGAAAAAAATATCTCTTATCTGCAAAACGGCTGTCATGAAAGACAGAAAGATAGAGCACAGCCCAACGCAGCTGACAGTGAGTATCTGCTGTGTAAAGGACATGGGTTCTGAGTTTGGTGTGTATTGCTTTTGGTCTCACTGATTTACCAAAACTATAAACAGCAGCAAACATGGTAGCAAGACGTTAGCAAGTGCCTTGTTTTAGATACAGTGGTTATTCACCAGTTGACCCCGTGGCACAAAATTAAACTAGATGTATGAGCTTTTTGTGGAAATGTGGCCAACCCTACATTCCAGCACAACACAACAGCTTTAGTTCACAGCACACTTTCACTTTCTAGCAAAAAACTCAAAATGGGGTTTATTAAAAAAGAATCACCACTTATATATCAGTAAAAAGTGTCTTGAAATCTTGGGCATTTCTACCGACTGTATTTTCTTTTTAAAAATGCTATTTTTCCAAAGAGGCTTTACAACCTTCACTATCCTCAGAGCTGCCATATCCAAAGCCAAAAAAAAAATCAGGAAGATATTCTTTTACCTCTTTTTCATTGCCAGTTATCATTTCCCACGTCCCATAGTGGCCTTTCTCCTGCCGGAAGAACTGAATGGCTTCTAAGAACGCCTCAACTTCATACGTGGTCTGCTTGAGAAAATCTAAAGAAAACAAAAAGTAACACAAAGGATTTACCCATAAATAACCTTTAAAAAATAACCACCCTTTTTTGATCCATTTTTCTGTTCCATGTGCATCTAGCTGTAATATTTTTAAATCATTTACTAAATCTGAATGTCTGAAGACCTTGGGCTTTCATTAAGATTTAGAAGCATAATGCTGAACTATCACATTACACATATGAACCATCACAAGCCATCCCATCTAAGTTGATAAGTTAAACCAACACCAGCAGATGTTTATATGGAGCACAAGGTAAGGTAAGAATTTTCCAGCAGCAAGCCTTGTCTGTGGTAGACTTTGATAAGGCAGTCATTAACATATGAAAGCTCATCCCTTGCCTTTATACCTGTAAGCAGTGTAAGATAGTACATGGGAAGACTTCAACAGCACGTACCAGGGCCAAGCATTGAGAGCTTCTGCTTCTTTAATGTAAGATAAGAATTAAGGATTTAAGATAATGAAAGTCAGCTGATTGCGGCACATTGTACGCCCTTGATAAATTACTAAACCTTGAGTTAACGCTCCCAATATTGCCTTTGTTTTATTAAGCAATTGATGATCAAGATGATTTTTCATGGACATACAATAAAACAGACCTGGACAAAGTAAGCACTGTGTTCATACCAATTAAGTTCAAAAACTTCTGACAAAATCATGCTGCTTTCCCTAAATATTTCAGGAATGCTTAACCACAGCTCCAGAGTATCTGGTTATCATCCACAGCTACTGCTGCTAGATGGTAGCTGTTCCCAAGAACAACGTGGTAGCCTGGGGAGACTATTGTACAAATGAGACCACAGCACAGAAAAACCTGAGTAGTGGCTGAGCTAGTTTGCTTTTACAAACTCCAGATAACCAGTCATGCAACAGAAATTACATCTCATGCAATGTGTTCTTTCCAAACTGCTAAATGCTTTCAAAAGAGTTGTGGCCAACACTCTCCTTTACATGAAAGCGCACAAAACCACAGGTCATTAAGAATGCAACAGCAGTTACACAGCAGAACTAGTTTGTCATGATTTGGGGAGAAACAGTCCCTCTGCCTCAAAATGTGAAAAAGCTTCCTAGAGCCATCAGGCTGCTTGAGGAACCCGAGTAAGAAAAACCACCACTGAAATACTTCAGGAATTCAAGTGCTGTGTCTTTGCTATGAAACAGCATCAGGATTATTGTGAGGATTATCATCTTAAGGGAAAAACAAAGCCACAATGGTTTATTGTCCCCTTGTCAAGGTTATCTACTTGCAGCCTTGATCAGCTGAAGTCCTGTTGTGCACGTGTTAGGAAGAAAGGAGGGAAGAAAAAGAATGTTAATTCTCTCAAAGATAAGTATGCTGCTTTAAAAGATACTAATATGTATAAACAATTGTTATGTGAAGAGTCAGAGAGTAATTTCTCAAGCCTTGCCTGTCAAGCAAGACACATCTTTTGACTTGTTCATGAAACTTCTAAAGAGAGTAGCTTTATAGGAGGCTTGCATGCATGCCAAGGGCAATACAGGGATTATACAAATTATGGGAAACACAAAGGATTAACTCTACAGTCATGCCTGAAATGTCTCCTCCATGTGCTTTACACAAAAACAAAAGCTACAGAAACCTACAATTAATTTCATCAATGCTTCACCCTGGCTACTGCTTGAAAACAGCACTGTAGATTTTATCTACATGGTGGGCAATGAGGTTTCAGATCTGCTAAGAGCCCAAATGTCAGAATTTGCCCTTTCAGAGTTTCCCCTGGGCGTAATAATTACTTCATGAAGGTATGTAATACATACTGAGGTGCAGTAAACACTCTCTCAGTGCCACTCTATAGACTCTGTCCCTGTTTTGCAGATATTTGGAGGTCTAGAGAGACCACACAATTTCTTCAAGCTCACACAATGATCAAATAAGAGAAAAACAGCCAGGTAAAATCCCAACCATATCTTCACTGCTACCTCCATGATTGATAGCACTTTTAATAGCAAGTTGCAAACTAGGATGCTAAAATATCAGTAAAAGAGTTGTAAGTCAGGCTGTTCACTGCCAAGAGAACATCCCCTGATGGCAGCTTTAATGAAAGAATGGAGTGTTCCACCTGAGAAACTGGTGAAACATGCATTTGAAAGCTTTTGTCCTCCCAAAATTAAACTCTTAATATTTTGACAAAAAGAGGGCTGGGCTTGGCTGGAGGAAGGGAGAACTGCAGCTCCAGCAGCCATCCGATCGTGACTCACATGTTTTCCTGCTTCACAGCTGTGCTCCCTCCTAACCAAAAGGGACAACAGACCATCCAAAGGGCTGGATCTTGGACCTCCTGAGGTGATCATGTGCCAGTGCTGACAAGAGTCTACACTCCAAGATCATCAAGTTTTAAACCCCGTGCTCAAGGGAGTATTTTCTCTCTGTTCTGACTGTCGCCAGCCCCCGTAAACAAGTGGGAAGAAGATGCTAAAAATCCAAGAACGATTCATTTGAATAGTTCATGGGAAAAATATCAAGCTATAAGTACCATAAAATCCCAATCATGCATTCTTTCCTACGCCAGTAAACACAGGAGAAAAACACAATTATGGCAGTCTTACTACAAAAACAGCGCAAAGTAGAAAGGAAGCTTTATCCTTCAAGGCTACTACAATTGCTTAATTTAGGCAATTTCATTCTCACTTTCCATAGGAGGAAAAGATTGCATCAGCGATAAGGCACTGAACAACTAGATCCATCCAGTGTTGGGCTGTGCAGAAGCTGCTGGTGAGGCACACAAGACAGAGGCACATTCATGGGATACAGCTCAGGAAAAGTCAATTGTACCCAAGCTGAAAGGAGCTGTGGTGCACAGCTCTTCCCAGCAAGGAAGAGCCAGGGCTTCTGTAAATCGGAACTAGCAGTTTATGAAAAGGCTAGAGGACTGCGGCTGGCTTAGCAGCCAGCTCTGTTATGCCATGACAAAACAAGGAAAACAATGAATAAGCTGTTGGGGTAGTCTTGCTTGCGTGCAAGAGAGAGGGTGGTGCGTGGGAGATGGAAGCAGATGCTGCAGCTGCGAACAGGGCAGGTGGTAAACCCCAGTGGTATCAGGAACGATTGTTCATCAGCAGAAAGGACGACGTGTGCTTCACTCCCCTGAACACCCTTGTAGGGGCTTCCCCTTCAACAAATCTGGCTTGCACCTGTCATGAGTGATGCATCTGTCCCTCCTATTTGTAGAAAGTGGAGCATGTTAGGGGAGGTTGGTGCAGTGGTGGTTGCAGGTCATCCTTATCCAACTCCCATACAAAGCCATAAAGTTCACTAAATGTCCTCCAGCAAAAGACCAGTGAGGCGTTACAGGTACCCAGACTGATGCTATGTGCTTAATCCAGGCTGGCCTGCACTTGGAAAATTACCCAAGCAGCTTTTCCAGCTGCTAATGAATATAACATCGGCTTATTTGTGGAGAGCAAAACAAAATTCTGTTTGTTCTGCTTAATTTTAAAATGAGAAAACCCACCTACAGACTATCTTTACATATCCAAGTGTGGAGCCTAATTTTAACAACAGATAAGATATTGCTAACCATAGGTTCCCTTTATAAACATAACAGAATAAGCGCTATAAAGCTCCTTTTTAAAAGATGGAAGGACATCTGGAAACACCATGACTTTCTAAATCTCCCCAAATTTGCACATGTCTCAAAGGCACGGCTGAGTTTGTTCAGTACTGCAGAAAGCTGTCTGTAGGAATGAGCTTCCTTGCAGCACATAANTAAAAAAAAAAAAAAAAATCTCAAACCTTAACTCACCAAAATGATACACAGAGGACCAGGCTACTCGACACCAACTGAGTGCACTTGCACCTGGTGCAGAAGTGTTAGCTTAGATGGTCCCATTCCTCATTTCAGCGATATCTGATGTTTCAGCTGCTGTGGGACTTGCAGTCTCCTAACAAGGTGCTCCAGGCTATGAGCTGCAGCTCCTTCTCTGTCACTTGGCAGATTAATGTTTCATCATACAGGCAAGTAATGAGGAAAACTTCAGTCCCAAGTTCCTACATGCTCTCCAACCATGGCAAGACAGCTGCACCTTTGTTTGAAGATGGACATGTGGCTGGCACATTGTTTAAAAGCCCCTTGGGAAAGGCTATCTGAACGATTTTTCTGACTTGCTAACACTTCTTGTGTGTGTCTAAAGACAGCTGCGGAAATTAATAGCCCTGGTGAATTTGGTCTTGTCCGTAGCCAGATAGACCCATCTTACATCAGTCAAAACACTGAAGACCTCTGTGCAAAAACTTCTATAAATAGGTCTCATTACCAGAGAAGATGAGTGCCACAGACCTTACTGCCTCTAGCTAAAATTGTGGATTTTCAGCAAATCCAGATAATATGAAATCTGTATTTGAACATTCCAGTTCAGATTTTGTATCTGTACATACTGCAGAGTGCTGCATTGGGTCTCTTGCTGTGCTTTGCACCAAAAAGCTCAAAACCAGCTGATGTTTAATTGCTTAGATGATGATTTTTCTTAATTACGATCAAAGGAATATGCCTCTAACATTACATATTCTAACCTGCCATGCTAGCTGATAAAAAGTATTTCAATATCCAGTTTAAAATGTGTGCCCCTCTGAATAATAATTGTCATTAATTAAGCTATTCAAACTCATTATTGCAGCATGAAGGAGGCTAAAATGGTCATCAAACAACAGGAATGCCAAGACTGGCGGTGTACTGTTTACCCCCTCAACAAATGCAGTGGTGACAAGTCCAGTCTTCATGTAAGCAGCAGCACAGCTCATTTCTGTACCACTTGTGTAACCACATGGAAAATTCTGTGTTTAGGAAGAGCAGGGAAATGTTTCTCCAGCTCCTGGTGGGCCTTTGGTCAGATGTGATAACCAGACAGTGAGAATTTTCCACCTCCCAGAACTGATGGGGTGGTTTGCTCTACTGAGACACCAGTGGTTCACAGTTCCCTTCTGCATCTTGGCTAATTCTGCAAACTGGGACTCACTGATTTTTGGACGCAGCAGCAGCATTACCGCATTAAACTGTTCAGAGAGCCAAGGAACTGCAGTCAGGATGTTTTATGATGTGTAAAAACTGAATATGTCATTCTTCAAAACAAACTGAGTGCCCCTATTGCAATCTAGTAAATGTTCTTCTCCCATATGGGCTTTTCTTACAATAAATTTATAACTTTTATCGTTAATAACAGTGAAGGGGTATATTGACTGTGGNTGTGGACAAAGTGCTTTACCAAAGCAAGCTAAACCACTGAGAGTAATCTAAGCTTGTTGGCTGATATTTCACAAAAGGCTGAGGCCCAAAGACACAGATGAACAAGTGTTAAAACAGAATCCAGAATTCTGAGCGCACAGCCCTGTGTTTTAATTAAAGAAATGCTGATTCTGACATAACGCCCATCATCTGACTACCAAAACTCGGAAGTAATCCACCCCAGCTTCATCTGTTTCCTGCAGCACTCATATCTACACATACATTCCTGAGCTGGAGAGCTGCCTATAGTTTGGTAAAAGATTCTACATTCAGTGAATATTATTTTCCATACAGTCCCTGAATTATTC
>VYZV01043758.1:84397-97884 GCA_013401275.1 Pandion haliaetus | reverse complement strand
TAAATTTCTAATCTCTTGTGTGCGGAACTCCCACTGGTGTAAACAGGGGATAATGGAATGTATCATCTGTTTCTTGTTTAAAAAAAATCTGTTTCTTTGTTTAAATACTTAAGAATGTGAATGAGTGATGAGAAAATAGTTACGCCAGTTCAGCAGGTACGTTTCTACTGGATCCAATGGAGTTGCACCTACTTCAGTGGATACTAAGTTTAGCCAAAATGTGTTTTCATTATGAAGCTAGCACTGGTAAGTCTCTCTTGTTTGGCAATACAGTTCTGTATTAATATGTTGAGTCCTTATTCTCCTATTGGAATCAGTTTCTTCTTACCTGTCAGCAAGGTTTCAGAATTAGTTAGTCATCGCGTTAATTGTGTTCAGCCTAATTTTAGAAGGGCATGTTTTCCATTACATTGCTGTGCACATTAGATATATTCAGTGGCGAGGACAGAATCGAACTTTGAAGTGACTTGTTTTCCATTACCCAAGTTAAGAGAATGCATTGGCAATTTATTCCTCCCTGGAATTATGGCAAGATTCTCATGTGAAGTACACACAGCTGTATCTCTTCAAGCATCAAACATGTAGTGAGAGCTTATTCACACGCAAATAAGTGTTAGCGCATGTTCTGGAAATGTATTAATTTGCTATTCTATGGCAGTTACCTGTCCAAAAAACCTGAATGAAGTAGAATGTAAGATTCTAACGTGCATACACAGCACTAACCACAGGAACGGTAGATTTATAAAATAAATTCTTTTTGTTATTTTTTTGAAAGTTTGTTGTCAATGTTTGTGCTTTATTGCAGCAAAATAATCTTTGGCATAAAGAGCAACTCAGTTAAGCCCTCCAAAATGGGGACGTTTTATAAACATTTTCAGATAAGCTATCTTAACCTTTCCTCCTGCTAGTCTCACAGGTCAGTGGTCTTGCATGTTGGTTTAATGAAGTGTATTTTGGAAAACTAAGCAATTGACAAAAAGCTTGTCTGCTAAAGCCTTTCACAAATGAAGGCAGGACATGTTTGCACAATGGCAAGCAGTCAGGCAGCCTGAGTATCTTAATTTGCCATCGGTCAGATGAAATGTAATAGCTGAATCGGTGACTACTCCAGCCTAGCTCCTTGGCTAGGAAAACAGGTTAGTTTGAGTCACTTTCCAGAGAAGTATGGATTTGAGATAGAGGTGTGGTTAGGTGTATGTGGGAAATTTCAGTAAAACTATTGCTTAGGCCTAGTTCAATTTAATTGTCATTAAGTGCTGTTTGCAGATAAGGTGTTTGGGCAACTGTCCACAATAAGGAATTGTGTCAAACCAGTATCAAAAGGTTTTTTACTATCTAGCCTTTGAAATGATAAAGCCACTTATTTCTCATTTGCTTTTCTGCTGTTCCTGTTTGTAGAGATGGACCAGAGCAAAATTAAATGTTAAGGTTTATGCTGTTACATTTTTACATCTCCAGATTCACTAGCCAAGTGTCATTTGCAGTCTGGGGTAAGATTTAACTTCTTTCAAAGAAGTTTTTGATGGAGATTCACTATGTAAAACTTTTCCCCTGGGTTGTTGAGCTTACCAACCAGGTGAGAATCATCATCTATTGCTGCAACACAAAATAATGAATAGAACAAATGCGGAATAAAAACAATTCCCTAGCAAAACTTTCTATACTAGCAGTTGCAGCATAAACAAAATGCTCCAAAAGTGTGATTTAAAGCTGTTGCTGTAAATCTCCTGTTATGCCAGGAGATGGCAGTATTGATGGCGTCTTAACGAAAGCTTTCCCTGCGGCATGGACTGCTGCTCCCTGCTGAAGTTCTCTAAGGAGCTAGCAGTGCCATGCAAAGCTACTGCACCTGTGCTATAATACAAGATATAGTTATTTGTAATATCAAGCTATCCCCAAATACTCAGAGAATGGAAGAAGATACATACAAGATGGAAATATTTTTTAATTTGAGTTCTACGTGTGTGTACATGATACCTATCCATAAATGTAAACCGAGACCATTTTAGAACAAACTATGAGATGCTCTTTTAGCTGCTTAGGGAGACGTCTGTATGGCTGCCTGGGTTTTGGGGACCTGGGTAGCATTAAAGGTGTTGATAACATGTTTGGGGACCAGACATATAAGTTTAGAATTAGGTGAGGGTGTAGCTGAGGGAGTTAGCATATGAGCTGGACTGTTGGCTACTAGCATTCTCTTTAACTTCCCTTTCTAAGACAAATCTTAATAATTTAGACTGGCTTTCATTCTGTATCATAGGAGACTGTAGGTTTAAAACTGGTAAGCAGGTCCAGGGTTTTTTTCTAAACTGGATTTCCTGAAGGAAGAAAGAAAAGAGCTGATAAAAATACTTCACTAAAAACCAAAAAGGTAAGCTCAGTGATAAGCTACTGAAAAATAAGGGCACTTTTTTCCAAAAATTTGAAATGCAATGTCTTTTTTTATTTTAATTTTCAAAGCTTGGAAATGCCCAAGATAACGAAAGTGAATAGTCTTGAATTGAAGGATTTCAATATGTTTTTAAATTGCTTATTTACCCCATGTAGCTATTTTGTCCCTGGGACGTATGTGACCAGTAGCCCCTGCTCCCGACCCCTGGTAATGTGGTTAGCATAATTAATGCCATTTTATAAGGCAAGCAGCCATTCTCTGTCACTGAGCAGGTCACGTATTTGTTCCCTTTCCCTCTATCAGGCCCTGAAGGTCCTGTGAACCAAGCAGACAAACCAAACATTTCTTCTTCCCCTCCCTGCCGGCCTCAAGATTCCTGGGCACCAGGCCCATTACTCCCTTGCTGGCCTTGAAGATCCCAGGCGCCCAGCCAGCCAGGTGGTGTTGATGATCCTGTCATGGAATGGGCAAGTGTAGCAGCACACAGAGCACTGTCTATATAAAATCAAGCACTTAGAAGCCCTAAGTGGGGAACTTGGACCCAAACTGCTGCTGGAGAGCGAGATCTGTGACCCCACCATGGCCAGGGATGCCTCCACCATCGCCTGCTTCCTCCAAGGACTGAGTGACTTATTTTATATGATTTTCAAGTCTAGATTATGATTGTTATATTGATACACCAGACCATGTATTAAGATCCGTCCTGATCTTCAGAGGGTCCAGGTGATAAGAAATTATAAGTTGTATTATAAATTCTGTATTATGCTATTTATAAATTGTACTATATTGCTTCTACTTGCAGAAATCCTGTGCCATTCTAATCATAAATTCTGTGCTATACTAATCATAATATGCTGTTAGGAAAATAGAGCTTTAACTGTAACTATGATTTAGTGCCCTCATCATTCTTCCGAGGATCCCTAAAAGAACCTGTCTGTCCCCTTAGTGTCGGGTGACAGGTGTAGTTTAAAAGAAAAAAAAAAAAAATCTGCATTGATGGAATGCTGTCTTTGCATACCTCAGGCTGTGAGCTGGGGTTGGTAGAACTGTGTATTTCATCCTACAGCTCGTTCAAACAGCTGAAAGCCATCTATTCTTATTTCCAGGTAAGCTTAGGTTTATATACAGGCAGTACAGAGGCTGACCCACTGCTCTCAGCAATAGGACAGCCATTTTAAGTGTGGAAACTGCTACTGTTCTTTCCTTGCCAGATCAGAATAAACGAAGCAACGTCAGCTGGCTGGCTGTGATGGTTTCAGCAGACAGATGCTAGTACTTTCATTGTGTGGTATGTTCTGTGTACACATGGAGTAGGCTGTGTTCCCAAGAATCTGCAGGAGGAAACAAGCTCATAAGAATACAGCTGCTGGAGTGGCATGCTGCGATATCACAACTACAAGCATGAATTCAAAGTGGCAGTGGTCCGTCTGCACTGCCCCGGGTAGGTCCCACTTGACACAGCAGCAGCAGCTAGCACAGCACAGGGCTGGAGTCAAGCTTACAGATACCTATTTCAGTTTGAGCAGACTCGTTCCTCAAATGCAAAGCAAGTCTCCATTTATTTGTACCATTTACCTGCTTCTGAAATGGGGGTAGTGCTACATTAGGTAAAAGGAATTCACACTGTTTAGGACTTGCTTGTAAGGTGCTAATGAGACTGAGGCAATATCACAAAGGGGGCCATGTGCCTCGGGGACACTTGCGTATATCGACAGAGCAATTCCAAATGTTTGCGTTGCATCAGTTCTGCAAATACTTTTTGTTAGTGCATAAAAGATACAATACCTGTCAACATTAGCTTTGTGAAGAGAGACAGGTTTTTTTTTCTGTTGACTAATTATCCAGTGAATATATTCAGTTTGAAGAGACACTTCAATAATTTAGCAGGCATGTGCCAGGTAATATAGGAGCTTTTGTCTTGCTAGCGGCATAGATCTTCAATCGTGTAACTCAATCTCTGGCTTTACGTATTCAAGGAAGTGTTTGGTATAGCTCCTGTATCAAGTGCCACTGAAAAGCAGGCCTAGATAAAAGATTAAGGTAATGCTCTTAACTGTGAAGAGGAAAAGTTTACCCTTTACTGTCCAGTATACCTTCTGCAGGCAATAACTGCTTTATACATGTGAAATATGTATGTGCTGAGATCCAAAAATAAGTTTGTTGTAATAATAGAAAAATGCTGGAAACGGCATATTAAATACCTGGGTCGGTTAAGTCTCTCCTTCTTACTTTATGGTGTATTAACAAATGCTTTATAGTTTGATACTGAATGCTTTCTGTCATTAATGTTTCTTAAATGCAAATCATTAGTGCGTCATTCTTTGGTTTGCTGGATCAGATAAGGAGAATGATAATGTTCAGTTCCTGGAAACACTATAAAGCAAAACTTAACGGATTTTCTTCAGACCCTCCCAAGGTACTTAATCACAGTTGTGCCATCTCCCGGAAAGGTATAAGTTCTAATGTCCTTTTCTGAGCAACTGTCAACTGGTTCAGTCACCTTCCTCTGCTAGCCTACAATACAACTACTAGTCTACAACAAAGGGAGATACATTTTGTTTAGCATAGACCATGATTATTGTACTTGGTACAGAGATAATGCAGTAGCTCAAACTATTCTCAAATGACTAAAACCAGCGTTAAAATATAATCTTCTTTCTTTGGAAGGACAGCTGTCTGCCATGCTCCTGCTGTAACACAGTGGGATTTATATGGACTCAAAGGGACAGATATCACTTACTGACAGGTAATTGCTTTCTGCAGATAGCTGACACTTTCCCTTGGAGGTCTCCTTTTTCTACATAATGTTCATTTATGGTCTAAAGCAGCAGGGTTGCAGACAGTAATTTGTTGATTATGCATTAATGTTTTATTTATGGAACAGTACCTATATATTTGTAAAGAACAACTTTTACATCTGTTGAATGTTGTCAGACTTCAAACATTAGTGTGTAGCATTTCAGAAACACGTTCACTGAACTGAAATGGCTTTTCACAAAAAACACAGAAAGATGGGAAATGTCTATTAAAAGAGAACAGCTTAGCAAAACCTTTTTCACTGAACCCTTCTATCAAGCTTTTGTTCAACCATAGGCTGTGTGATGCAGTTCGAGTCATTCTGTAACGCTGACCTATGTCTTTCACAATGGCTTAGGTCATCCATTTCATCATCTGAGCACCTTTCTTTGGTGGTCCTGCCAGCAGCAGTGGGGAAATGAAAGCGAAGACTGAACTTTCCACACTATTCTGAACATGGCTTGGCCCAGGATAAAGTTCCTCAATAGTAACTTTCCTAACACGGAGTTATCTGAGAAGCTACTTGCTACTATCTTGCTCTTACTAGGCCTTCTTATTTTCGTGGACAGTGCTGTCAAAGCCGCCCTTCTGGTAAGGAAACAGAGGAGTTGTTTTCAGTTCTTGTAGGCTGATGAAAACGTCCTTTGAGGTAGGACTGGCCTTGGCACCCCCAGGCGGGCAAAAGGGAAAACTGTACTCCGATAAGCAGAATGGATTTCCTGATTTAGTACCAATCCATATGCTTCATTCACGAGCATGACTTTACTTCAAAAATACAGATCAACTGATCTGTCAGCCTTTTTGTCTTTCTGAGAATGCATGTAATACATACCCTCTTTATTGTCTTATGCTATTCTCTATGTGCTTATCCACTAACTAAAAGCATGATGTAATAAGTGCTCTGCATGATTTAGCAGGAAATGGCCTGCCTTTGTTTCAGTTGTCATGTTCAGCTGATGTCATTGTCCTGCTGCAATGTTGGGGACATCGTGTTGCTGACAATTGCCCGTTGAGCTATTGATGGCTTTTCCTCATTAGCAATGACTGCAATGCTCCAGCCGATTGGATGTGAGTGTTGTACTGTAAGGAACCGGATGGCATCGCTTGTGTGAGCTTTGACCCTTGCAGTCTGTGATTGTGCTGCCCTGCTGTGGCAGTGTGGTAACTGAATTTTTTGTAAAAGGCGCATTTTGGGCCTTTTGAGATCATGTAGGAGCTGGAATCATTCTGTCCAGATTTCAGTCCAGGTAGCTGTGTTTTTTCTTTTTAAATACCATGGATATACCTTTTGTATGTAGTGCTGATATGTTGCTTTGATGTCTTGACAGTTTGTGTTCATATCCTGTTCAGAGCCACTGCAGTGAATCTTTGCTGCCTTTTGTTTGAGTAGACATGGTAACTAGAAGGCTCTAAGAGTTTCTAACTAAACCTTCAAAGAAGGTTAATTACATACCACGCCAATCATCTGGGAGTTTTTGTGTATGGTATTCTGTACTTGGCCAGGTTCATTGCAGGCATTAAATACCTTCTAAAAATCAGAGTAGATGGATTATTTATCTCATTGGATGTGACAAGACAGAAAAGTCTGTATTAGTAAGGTCCAAAATACAGCAACCTGGAGAAGAGTACACCACCAGATTAAGGAAGCGATCCAGATGGGCGAGACCTGCATATGCTCACCTGTGGGAAGGTGGATAGAAAGGGCCTGCCTGAGGTCTGACCCAGTGCTATCAATGTGTTCCAGCTCTGAATTAACTTTTCCTTAGCTGTTAAGAATGTCTGTTATGCCCATACAACCGTGTTGTATGTCCCAGGGCTGAGACATCTCGTTTAATGTTCTTCTGTGTCCTGACTATTCCCTGGTTGGAGTGGGTGGACAGTTTCTGCTCAGTTTGTGCTACCAGTGTCACATGCAATCCCATGGAAGGGTCATGGGATGTGGCCCTGGCAGAGATTGTTAGGAACCTTCTGGTGTTTTCTTTTTTTGTAAATCAGAAAATACCACTTAATTTTAACAGCTCAACAAATATTTGAAGAAAAATAAAAATAATTATTAATGCTGTTTCAGAATGCCTGAAACTTTCTGCTTCCTTCCTTTAAAGAACATGAAATTATTTCTTGCTCATTTTAAAATGTAGTTTATGGTTTTCAAAGTGCTAACAAAAGTATAAAGTAACAATTAATACTTTCCCAAAGTACAACATAAAATTAAAATAGTGAAAACATTTGTTGAACTATTTTGAGATGTAAGCTTTGCAGTTGGACTCATGTGGAATGTTTTTTTCTAAAAAAGTTTTTCAGGGAGGAAAAACCTTTTGTTTGATAATAAAATCCTAGCCTGAGAGAGATGGGACAATATCCATCCCATCTAAAGAGAGCCAGAATTTCTGTGCAGAAATTCAGGAAAGGAACAGTATCTTTAGTGGAGGTTGTGTTTAGCAGATGATGACTAGTGGTTTTGTCTCTTTATCTTTCTCTCCCTTCTCCCCATGCCCTGCCCTGCCCTTCAGATTTGGGGATACCTGAGCTTGTTCCTGAAGAGACTCTTCCTCTATGGCATCACCAAAGGTAAACTTGAGGAAACGGGCAGTATTTTGGCCTACATATTTAATGTTCTTCTGACATTACATAATGCTGTCAATAGCAGGAATACGCTTGCTGGATCTCTCTTTATCTTACAGCTTATGTTCACCATTACTTACTTACTGTCACTGGAGGACTTGTGGTAGAAAATCTGGATAGAAACTTCTGGTCCAGAAATTAACACAAGTTCTTTGCTTTTTCCTGTTCCTTTTCTGTTTCTAACCTTTATCATCCCTTTCCTGCCTTCTGCAAAGGAAAGAAGAAACTGAAATCAGCTAGTGAAGGGTTTCATGGATTTGTTGTGTAATTTAGCTGCACTATGAACACTACAGCACTTTTCGTTAGTGAATAAACTAATATGCCAAAGAGCGATCATTCCCAAAGTCACAGGAAAGGCAAGGGCTACCATTGCTCTACGCCAAGACATTACAATACCGATGATGACAAAACTACTTGGTATAGATGCCAACAATGCTAGAAAACAAGTCACCATCCTAATCAACGGCAGTATTTCCATTGCTCAGAAAGCCAGCCCAGCTCCCTGCTGTCAGACTGTGACAATCCCCAGCTGGCAGGCCCAACCAGATGTCCTGCATCCTTGGTGTGTTGTCATTCCAGCTCCCCAGCATGCTTTGCCAAGCCTGGGTATAGTCTGGTTGACTGGGACCTTTACACACACAAGTCCCAGGAGGCTACCTGTGATAAACAGTGCATTGTAGATCAAGGAGGAGAAATTCCCCAAGAGCAGAGTAACAAGCACCCATTTGCTGATACTAGCACCAGTAAATGTAGGTTTGACCACTCAAGGTGCGCTGCAGCACATGTTCACCACTAGTCCACTGAAACAACTTTCCTTGCCGACCCAATCCCTCCTGGTCCCAAACAGGTGGGTCATTCTTCCTCTGTGACATGCATGATCGGCACAAGAGCATGTGGAAGGAAAAAGTGCCAAGCTACTGTGTTGCAGCTGAGCCTAGCCTCTGAGAAACTCGTACGAAACGGTGATGACGGCAGTAAGACTCCCTGCAGCTCACACTGCCACAACTCATCTGGTAGATAGGAGCAAAGGAAGCTCTGACAGTGGCAGCACCCAGCAGTAGCAATTGAAAGTGGTTTACCATCCAGTGGACTTTGATTCCTAATATTGCCTGTTGGTCCTGGGAAGTACAGGACCAGAGGAGGGGGGAAAGAAATAGCAAGCTCTGGACGCATACCATCAATAAAGAACAAAGCACAACATTCCTGAATATAGAGGTTCTCCTTGTTGGTAATTGCAGGTGTATGAGCAATGTGATGGCACAGCTTCTTCGTTTCATTGGCTATTCCTCTTATGCCTATATTTTAAGCTAGACTTCTATCCAAGGCTTGCATTGCAGCTCTGCCTTCCTGTGGCAAGATCCTCCAAGCAGTTATGAGCTCTGCAATGTCTCTCCCTAGCCTCTGTTTTAATTTTAGGGAATCTTCTTAGCTGTTACCATGATTCAGTTTGTCCTTTGTCACGGCACAAACACACAACTTTCATCTTGCAAAGGGATATCAAGTGGGAGGGCAGGCAGGTTTGGAGAAGTGGAACTAGTCTTTTAATGACATTTCCTTCCACCACTCTCTAAAATGTGTTTGTGGTCCAGCAGAGTCAAGTCAGGTGTCCCATTTATTGCTTCTCTCAATCCCAGAGTTACCAATGTCTATATCCATGTGGCATCTTATTATGTTTTTTTATTTCATGTTACTTGCATCATTAAAATGGATCATCCTGTGACAACTAGAGCTGATGGTCTGCTTCTATGTAACTAGTGTAGCCAGCAAAGGAAATAGAGCTTACTCAGCATCCCCAGTTCCAAAATATTTCAAAGAGGAAACAGTCCTATGGAAAGATTCCTACTGAAGCAAAAGCCTATTCAAAAAGCAGTCCTGATTAGGAACATCCTCTAGTCAAATATTTTGTTACAAGTGGCCCGAAGAGGAAGAATTTTTATTTTTTAATTCTTGTTGCAGCAGCAGCTCTGAGTTAAGCAATGGTCATGGTGTGTTCAGGGCATCAAAGCAGAAAATCTGAGACAAAGAGCCCAGATGCAGAATTTCCTGCTATAACCTAAACCAAATGCCACTGAATGCAGCTTCCCTCAAGATCTCCCAGCTACGCTACTGTTCACAGCCTCTCTGGTGGCCAGCATCCAGACCAAGCATTAGTAAAACTAACAAACCAAACAGTTCCCACAGTAAGTCCCTTGCTTTCCAGCTAACTTACTTAACTGCGGAGCTTCTAAGAGGGATGTTTCATCTACTATTGCTGCAATAACCAGTAAGCGGGTATCCATGACAAAACCAAAGGGCACTGCCCTACAGCAATGAAGTCTTGGCTAAGCAGCAGCAGAAACAGAAAAAGGTCAGAGCTCCACAGTAGTCCTGCTCCATTTTAAAAATAAAGCCCATCGGTTTCCTGAGAAATGAGGGAGGTTCTTCGATGGCTTTCAGATCAGACCTGGGATGTCTCAACACACTTCTCTCAAAGACACCACAGGAAGAAAGGGAAATTCTCAGACAAGTATACAAGGAGAGCACCACAGAGCTTCACTGACATTCATTCTACTGCTCCCTGCCAAGGGAAGGACAAGAACAGAAAAGACTTTGCGGCGAGCAAAGAACAGGGCTAGCTTTTCCCCTGCAATGAATTTGCTATTCATTCCCCATCTCTCTGTCCTGTTCTTGTGCTCCCAGAGGTACAACTCCCTTTGCCATAATTTGTTTTTCTTCCTTTAGACAGGGACCATTTCGACATAGTTCTGTACCTGGATGGTCTTGCAGTGCCACCTTCTCTAAGATTTTCAGTGGAATCCAGGACACTTGGTTTGGTGATCTGCAGCTGCTCCATTTCATGTCTTGGATAATGCTGCTGAAGTCCACCAGAAGGAGCCTTTGCGTATCGGTTTTTGCATAAGCCTCAATGAATATAGTAACATGTAAGTAAAAAGCCAGTGAGTTCTCTTAACTATGTTGAATTACCACAGAATTAATCTTCCCAATCGGTACAAGAATAGGATGCTCTGGCTTGCAATACAAATCCTATACATTAAGAGTATGGATGGCTGTACACTGCTGCTATAGATTACTTTTCTCCCAGCCTCCTCATTGATTGACAAGTGTAGTTTTATTTCTTAATAACTACAAAGAACTAAATACAGCCCTACAGTAGCACTTATCAGATACGTGTTCCCCTTTTTGCTTGCAGTCTGCTCTCAGATTGGTGCTAAGCATTGTCCAGCATTCCCCAAGGCAGCTTTGTACTTTGAGATACACCTGTCTCTGCAAGAGCTCTCTTTGACCAGAGGAATTTGAAATGTACTCTTCTCATTGTAGTAAAAGCACAGGAAGGTGTCAGCAAACTAGCTCTGCCAAGCTCCTGTAGTTTTGATCTGATGGCTGGATTTAATCTGTTGGTGTTTTGGGGAAGATGACTGCTTATCACAAGAATGAGGGAAAAAATGTAAAAAAAAAAAAAAAGTTACCCATAAAGTTACCCTTACTCGCTTTCTCTACTCCTTCCCGCTGTGTTTGTGGTAACAGCTCATTAGACCGTGTGCTTGTAATAGCTGTACCATGAGACAGGAGATTTCATTTCCCGTCCTGCTTTCCAGGGTGTGGCAAAACAAATGCATGCTCCCCGAAGCCACGCCAGCAGCGCTGTGGGGTTGGCAGTGCTCACCAAGTACAGGTTTCGCCCTAGTTTCTTTCTTGCGCTGCTCTGCCTGTAAGAGAGCTTCTGTTCCTGCCTCTAGGAAAGAAAAGGAACTGGGATTCCTCCTTTGAGAGATGTGGGACTCGTGTTTGAAGAGAAAAAAAGTATGTGATGCTTTTCTCCCCCTGACCAGTGTAAGCATCGAGAACTGAGAGACTTCTGGTAGTTTTTGAGAACTCAGTGAGCCTTGCCTCCCTTGCCGAGGAGCCGGATTCTATTTGGATGACTTGAATCTTTGCCATCATTTGGAGCAGAATGAAGCTCTCTAAAAGGACAGCAACTGAATGCCAACTGGGTTGTCATTAGCTCGGGCGGCCCGGGAAGCAGCTGATGCGTAGTTTGTGGTGGAAGTCATGCAGACAGAAGGGGCATGACTCAGGGGTGGGGAGGCCCCGGCCTCTCTCTGTATTCCGACCCCAAAGGTGTATGTTGGGCTTGCTGTTGGGATGGACCAGGGACAGCTAGTAGCTGCACATACACACATCGCTGCATAAAACACAAAGGCTCCGAGGACTCCCACGTGACCGTCCCTTTTGCAACAAGCTGTTCATGTTGCAGTGATGTTGGGTGCTGCTGGCCCAGCTCCATCTTTCTTCCACAGTAATCAATGGAAACGTGTCCTGGTCTTGAAGTCTGGCACTTTAGGAATGAAAAGCTTAAAGGCTTTCCTTGGCTGCTTTCCCCCCCCCCCCCCCCTTTCTTTTATGAAGCATGGGGTGTTTAGAACTATGGAAGCAGTGCAAGAAAAATATTAATGAATAACTACAGAGTGCAGACATTAATGCATTCCTTTCTCTTGAAATAATTGGCTTTTCTCTGTGGGCTCCGAAAAAGAAGAATGTGTGTAGAGTCCGAACCTGCTGTATAGAAGCCAAAGTAGATGGTGATTTAGAACTTCAGTGGGTTTTTTGCTAAAATGTTACCTCTGCATTTATCATGTGGCAAAAAATATCTTTCTGTGCAAAATGATAATGCTGTAGAGGCAAGATAAATCTAAGGCACAGGGGGCAGTTCTTGAGGTTCTGGCTGATCAGTATCTGGGTGATGGAAACTGTGAATGAAAACTGATTTCTAGGAGCCCTCCCACACCCCAGACTCTAACCAGCGTTGGAGGGGAGGAATTAAAGGATTGCAAGCACTCCCACTCCACCATTGGAGTGTTCTCCAAGGGTGGATTTTGAAGCACCGAGTAGCTCTTCAGCTTTTGTTTTCCTGCAGTTACGAACGGAGGGGTAGATGAATTGCATGTGGGGCTGCGCTGAAAACTGCAGGTCAGACCAAAAGCAGTGGCATTTGTTTCACAGCCTGCCTCGTGTCAGCTGCCCGTCCTTAGAGGGAACAAAATGCAAAAGGGGGACAGTGGAGGGGAACCCCATTGCTGACTATCAGTGGAAATGGGAATAATGCATCCCTGTCCCGCAGAGGCAGGCTGCACAGATAGCTGTTGTCTGTGTGTCCAGTGGAGAAGCAGGAATCTTAGGAACCTGCTTAAGAAAGATCTTTTTGGACCTCTGTTCAGTGTTTAAGCCCCTGGCTCTTCCTCGCTGTTGACTTGGTTCGAGACCATCCCTCCCTCCTGCCTTGGCTTCCTAACGTGCCTTTGCCACCGAGCCTGCCACAAAGGCTGGCAAACGGCTCGATGGCTTTGTCCCTCTGTCCGAACCTGCCAGGGATTAAACACTTGCAGTTGAGCTTATTGTGCAATTGAAAAGAGGGAAGGAGGGGTGAAAAAAAACCCCTCTTTCGAGGCGGTTTTCTTTGGCGGGCTCCTGCAGGAACAGCCCCCTCGCCTCCCCCCCGCCCGTACCCGCGGGGTTTGTAGCTGCTCCCCGGGAGCCGCCGGGACTTGTAGTCTGGGCCAGGCTCAGCCTGGAGCGGGAGGGGGAGGGCTGGCCGCGGGGGACCCCGTCTCCCCGGGGATCCGCAGGGCCCGGCGGGGATCCCCACGCCCGCAGGGGCCGCTCCGCCTTAGCGGGGCCC
>VYZV01043758.1:61425-76249 GCA_013401275.1 Pandion haliaetus | reverse complement strand
AATTTATCTGTTTTGGGTTTTTTGCGACACCTCTGCACCAGCTTTGGGGGAAAGTATAGATGGCTTTTTTTTTTTCTTGTTTTTGTGGGATCTGGCTTCCTCAGCTATGGGCCATTGGTTTGTTGAATTGTGAAGTCAAGGTGTGCTGACACCGTAAAATGAGGACATTGCTGGGCTATGATAGGTTCTCAGCTACTGCAGTGCCTCCTGTTCCTTAAATTTTCTCTCTCCTGCCAAAATGAAAATAAATTGAAATCGTGGATTGCCCTTGTACCCTTAAGTTGGCATTTGTATTTCTTGAGCAACGGTTTTGGTAGGCTCAGCTACCAGTAGAGGTTATTGCTGAATCCTGCAATATGCTCACTTTTTCTCTTGTACTGATTCTAGGCTGGGACAGTCTGTTGCGGCAGGTTGTTCCTTGGTGATTGCCACCAGTGTGGAAGCTTCTGGTCCCAGCAGGGAAGCAGGAAACCCAGTTGTGTACCTGTTTGCACAGGCTGCTCTGTAAATCTCCTCAGAGGGCCAGAGTAGGATGAGTAGAAGACAGACAGGCAAATTAGTTACATGATGAGTAGATATTGTGTTGGTTGGTTTGCTATTTTGTGTTTGTGTCACACTGTAGTAGGTGAGGATAAATACTGTACCATGGAGCTCCAGAGTTCATCCTTGTCTTACTTCAAGCTAGGTGAGAGACCTGGCTGATGAGGCAGAAGCCATTGACATTTCAATGCATGTTTAAATCAGCTTTAGTAGGGACATTTCAGGATTGGGGGGAGGTTTGTCATGTCAGTGAATGATGGATTATGCAGTGGTTGGGGCACAACGAATGTCCTGATCTGCACCGGAGTGTTGGTGGATAAAGTCTATGTGATCTCCTCCTCCTGGAGCAAGAGTCCCTGTTGGCAGGCAGGGACTGCCTTGGCCATGCTCCAGCTTGTTGCCCCTCCTCCTCACGTCTGGATCTGAGAACAGGACCTGAATTTCTCATGTTTCCACAGCCTGTGATCGTGGCTGGGGCCCATATGATAAGTATTGCCAAGCCTGCCATCACTCCACACAGGTTTATTTAAAGTGGCTCCACAAGGTGAGTGCTTGCTGGCTTGGGAGTGTCCTTCAGGAATGATGTTCTTGGGGCGTGAGTTACATCAGGATGCGTCTGTGCATCACCAATTCCGAGGTGGTGTTACAGCACTCCTAATGCAAGTGTAGTGCTCCTGGACTGCTTCTGCTTTCCTTGGTGTTGCTGGAGTGTGCTTCCCAGAGCAGGTTCTGTCTGGTGCTCTTAAACTCGTGAATCCACTTCAAAACACATCTTCAAATATGTCATCCAGGTGCTACTTCACCAGAGGTAGTTTTCTTGTTGCTGTCGTGGAGAGCTGTGGCTACGCTCAGCTCGTTCTGCAGTATCACCTACCAACTGAAGCCCAGCACCACCTGCCATCATGTGTGGGTATCCCTGTAGCAGCTAATGGGTCAACTCTAGTGGAAATGGAGGCCAAATTCCTGGGGTCAGATGCCAGAATTTGTGCCTTCACTGGCAGACACAAAGGGCTCTGTTTCTTTTATTCTTCAAGGAATCAAAGGCTGGTCGTGGCGGTGGCATTTGTGTGCTGATCTCTGTGAGGCTGCCAAGGGCCCTGTGCCCCTCCTTGTTTCCCAAGGGTTCATGTGATGCTGTGTCCCTCCTGACAGAGGGTTGCAGTTGTCTCCCACCTCTCCAGAAGCAGCGAAACCAGCTCTCAGCGTAGCTGGCAGAGATCAAGGGGGTCAGGAACTCCTGCTTGCTGCTCTCCCAGACCCATGCAGCTTGCAGGAGCTGCTCATGGCTCATGCGTAGGAAGTCCTGCAGGACGGGAGACTACTGAGAAAGTGCAGCTAAAACACATTTTAGGTGTAAATCTGGTATCAAATATATAAAGTGCCTCCAAGATGAGCTCTGCCAGGTAGAGCTGCTGACAAGGGAGAGGGCCTCGTTAACTTGTTCCTCTTCCTTGCCATTTGGGAAGAGGTGTGGGACACACGGCCATCTGATTTGTCCTTTCTTCGTGGCTGCCCCTGGGGCTGCGACTGCCCGCCAGCCCCATCTGCCCTGCATCTTGCCTCCGGCAGCCTTGCCGGTGCAGTGGGGAGAACTGGGTGATGGCAGGTTTTAAAAAGTCTGCTCCTTCAGCAGGCAGCACCTCCTGGGAGCCAAGGGCACTGGCAGCTGCAAGCCTCACCTGATGCATTTGAACATCTCCGCCCAGGACTGCACCAAAAAGGGGCTGCTTTTGTTCTGCCCTTTATATTTTTCCCAGCAAAAGCAGAAGCCAAGCCTGCATCTTCTCTGCCAATGGCTCTGTAACCATGTCTTTTGTTCTGTGTTTTTCAATTTTGGCTGTTGGGGCAGCGTGGTGTCATGCCACATAGTTAGGAACGTGGGCTAGCGTGGCGGTCCTGGCTGCCCTCCTGCACCGCGACGGCCTTCCCAAGTCCCTCCCGCAGCCACCACTGGCTCTAGACTTAGGTTTGAACATGCTCGTTGCGTTTTGTGGCCTTTGCCCGTGATTAATCATAACACCATTAGCATCTCGTACGTCTGCTGTTCATGGGATGACTTTGATGTGTAGTGGCAATGGCTGATCACTTGGTTGACGTTTTATAATCACATTGTGTGTATTCTAGATGAAGTTCTCTTCTGGCTGGCAGGACCTGTCGTGGGGGATGGAGGAAAACTGCAGGGCGGGAGGAAGGGAAAGGCATCTTAAAACGCAGATGTGACTCATTCTGTAGAAATGCAGATTAGAGTTTGCTGATTTGTAGAAAAAGAACTCCACAAGAGCTTTTTCTTTTTCTGAAAGATCTTCAGAAATAATGGAAGGGGGGGAAATACTTCAAGACTTCTGTGGATGCTAAATGTAGCCAGCAAAGAACTTCATTATACTGCACTGTTTTGTTTTGTTTGTAGCTGCAAGTCATCAAAGTGACCTTACCTTGGGTTGTGTGTTTTGTTTTGATCGATGAGATGCCATCTGTCCACCTAATTCAGAAGTCCAAACTGCATAATATCTTGATTTGAAATTTCCAGCTAAATTATTAAAACCCCACAGACCGAAAGAACCTTCCCTTTCACTTAGAAGCTGATTCTGGAGTTGCTGAGTGTGATTTTTCTCTTGCAGTAAACTATGGTGTGTGATGTGCTCTTGTGTATGTATTGGGCTGGGATGTATTTCTGGAAACAAGAGTACAGGAGTACTTATTGTCTTCCTAGCTAATGGTGCTTTTTTTTCAAAGTAGCATTGAAGAGCTGGAATTTTTCCTTGCTGGGAAAAAAAAAGTAGTGCAGGATGTCACAGATCTGCTGTCTCTCTGGAGCACACTGTGGGAGCTGCGATGGAGGAGCTGTGTGCGTGAAAGCAAAGCCAACATGTAGAGTTTCTTGGGGACAAGTTGGGATCGTGCGGACACGTCCCCTGCATGGGGTGTGCCGGCTCCGAAGAGCAGCTGGGTGGTGGCAAGGGATGTCAGGGGGTGACCTGTGGAGCTGCTCAAACAGGGTGATGCTCAGGCTGGATTGCTCGGAGGCTCTCGGACCGTCCTCCCGGTCATTTTGCAGGCACAGACTGAGTGCCTGTGTGCAGGAAAAGTGCGGGCCCCTCCTCTGCTCCTGCTGGTGGGTGGTTTTTAGTGAGTCCTGAGCGTGACGATCATGCATTTGTTTTATCGTTGCGTTTGTGGAGCGGTTTTAACTTTATCAAGCCCTGGAGTAGCAGGAAGCCTGGTAGTGGGACACCACATGCAGAGAGAAGTGACAGGCAGCCAGAGCATCTGTCACCAATCTGGGATGCAGGCTGTTGTCTGAGCTGACGATTCATAAGGGGGTAGAGCAAGAGGTGTGTGTGGGGTTGGCTCATCTCACCCCCAGCGGTTGCATGGGCCAGTGCCTGGGGGTGCCTCTGCAGAGCCTTTCCGCAGACCCTGGCAGGCCAAGAGAGCAGTATTGCACCTCTGCATTATTTAAAACAAACAAAAAAACAAACCCAGTGACCAAGCATGAGGAACCTCTGTGTTGGGACTAGGCCGAGCTCCTCAGAGGAGGCGGCTGCTGCTGCTTGGTGCAAGTACATGACGTTAAGTGCCCTTGGTCTGAACTGGCGCATAAGCTCTAACTCTGATTCAGCTGTGTCAGCCTCCGTTTAGATCAGAGCTAAACCAAAAGTGATTCAGTGAATTTCTGCCGCCTCATCTCATTCTTGTTAGTCACAGGGTGATACTGGCTATGGTGCATTTATGGACTGAAGGGCTGTGAGGTCCCTCTCTCTGCACTATGCCAGGGATGGCTCTGGCCTCTGGAGATGGTCTTACACTTAATCAGCCAAAGGTTGAGGCACTGCTCTCCACCATCCATCCTCCCCAGTGCTGCTCCTCTGGGGGTGGCCTCATTATCTAAGGGCCCTGATTTTGGAGGCAGTGTTACTGTGTGGGGGGAGGAGAACAATCATTCTCTTATCATGCAGATTGCCTCGAGAAAAACCAAAGTGCATATGTGAGTGGGAAAATGAGAGAAAACTTGGTTCAGATGAACACTTGTTTGTAAGAAATCTTTCTCCTGCCTGAAGAGCACGTTAAACCATCCAGTCTTGGTTGTAAAGCAAATGGGAACAGCCCCATAACTGCTGGATAGGAGGCACCAGCCCCAGGTGGACACCAGTGCGTTGTAGGTGTTGGCTGAGACCTAGGACGGACACTCAGGTGAAACGAGGGTGGCCAGTGACCCATCCAGCAAAGTGTCCGGTCCCTGGCTGTGAGTCCCAGTGAAGCACCAGAGCACTGGGTCCCACTGCTGGGCAGTGTGGGGAGCCTGCTGGGGTTTTCAGCTCAGATGAGTGGACAAGAGATCCTTTCCCCAGGCAGCTGAGCTCAGCTTTAAAGAGCAGTTTAGGCACGTACAGGCCTGTGTCTTGTGAAAAGTCTGTGGGAGGCTTTTAAAAGTGGTCATGTTTGAAAATGTGCTGTCACACACATCCACACAAAAATCCCCAAAATATTTGAATCTGCATAAGCTCTCTGCAGTTTTACCTTGGTTTTTTTGCTGTTTGCCAAAATGAGTTGGGTTTGGGGGCGGGGTGGAACGAGCTCTCCAAAGTATGGTTTTGGTTCGTGCTGTTGCCTTACGTGATTCAGCAAGCAGCTAGCCAAAGGGACCTTTTCCACAGCATGTGCTTTTTGGTGCATGTGGCTCTGATCTTTCAGTGGTCACGTGCCATTTGCTGGTGTCAGTCTGCACACCCCTATTTCTTAAACAAGCCCCAAATCTGTCAAGCCTGTGCACAATGGAGCTCTCTGCTGCCGAGGGCTGTGCAGGCCGGTACTGTTTGCACTCTGCAGTTGGTGTCCGATTGCCCATTTTTGTCTGGCCCATGGCAGTTTGTGTGGATGGACCTAAACCTTCAGGTTTGCGCAGTTTTTGCTCTTGTTTGAGGCCTGACTTGTTGTGGGCTCTTTGGAAAATACAGCCCTTTCATTTTGCTGCTTTTTTTGCCTTTCCTCCTCATTAGCAGTTTCTAGCAAATTAGTGGGCAATCCTGCATTAATCGTCTCCGGGATCTTTCAGTCTACAGACTTTTAATTGACTGTGGCGTTGTTACATTCCTCTCAGCAGCACGGCTACCTCGGGGCAGGGGCAAACCGGCTGGTGAAAAGCAACGCTTTAGGACCTGCATCGAAAGGGCAGAGGAAATGCCGGGGGACGGCTGGCTGCAGAGCCTGGATGTAAAAGCTCATGGGCACACAAGCATCACTGCTGGGCCAGGGGCTGCTGGCACAGTCACTACTGAGGAGTGTTACTGAAGGGAAGAAAACCAGAATTAGTATCGCGTGTTTTACAACAAACACCCTGTAGCATTGCCCTAAACATCTAGTGTTATGGAAACATAGCGTTAGATGTGTAGTAACTGGTAATGGCTGGCAAGCTGGAAGGCCTGTAGCTGTGCCTGAGGTGAGGACAGTGGTCATCCCTGGTGGGACGCTACCCTGATGGGACAAGCGGAGGAACAACCTGGTGTCCCCTGTTCTGGGAGGTGCCCTGGGGGGGCTGCGGGTCCTCAGGAGCCTCCACCCGGGTTTGGGCAGTGGGGGGAGCGTGGACCTGGAGGATAAGGGAGGTGGTGAGGCTGCCGGCATTGGCAGAGACAGGCAGGGCATGTGGGGAACAGGGAGATGTGGCAAGCCAGTCAGGCAGGGGCTGTGTCATGGCCATCCAGGGAGGTTATTCTGGGGACCAGCAGCCTGAATAGTGGGAGATACAAGACATGGAGACCAGGGTATGTGTCCGTCCTTGCAGTCCATGCTTCACCTTGCACTACTTCCACCCTTGGGGTCTAGGAGTGTTTTGCTTTTCATTCCCTCCACCCCGAGCAGCACCCCTCACTTGAGGGCCGCACTGCTGGGCAGCACCGTTTCTGTGGCTGATGCACATGAATTTGGGGGGGAAGGAAGGGGACACGCAGGCTGGAGGGAGCCCAGCCCCTCGCTGACTCTCTCCCTTTGCCTCCACAGACTCACGCCTCACTATGTTTACCCCCAAGCTATCATCCAGCCCAGCGTGGTGATCCCTACCCCAGTGCAGTCCATCACATCTCCCTACATCGACTACACCGCCGCCAGCCAAGCCTATTCCCAGTACACCACAGCTGCCTACGATCAGTACCCCTACGCTGCCTCCCCTGCTGCTGGGTTTGTGGGATACGGCTACACGGGCGCAGTCCAGCCTCCCATCACCGCCAGCAACCCAGCGGCACCTGCCACCGCTTTCGTGCAGTACCAGCCCCAACAGCTGCAGCCTGACCGCATGCAGTAAGGGCTCTGCCTGCACCTTCGCCACCTAGGACAATCTTTTACAATGGAAGGATACAACTAGGACAGCAAAAGCAACGACAACAACAAAAATACCCCCACAATAAAAGAAACAAAACAAAAAAAGAAAAAAACCATCACCCCGCCCCTTTCCCCCCTTTACGTAGGTGCATATCAATACCTAAGCTATTTATAGTGTTAAGGGCAAACCCAAACCCTTGCAGTCTGACTGTGCTTATGAAAATGGACTTCTGGTAAGTTTTGGTGGGGTTGTTTTTGTTTTTGTTTTTGTGTTTTTTTTTTTTTTTTTTTTTTCCAATCCAGACAGATACTGTCTTGAAGATGTTCTAAAAGTGACTGAAATGTTTCACAGGAAAACTACAGATTCTTGCACACATCGCGGTCTGCTTCCATCACCTGTGGTCTTCTTTCTGCCCTTATCCCATCTGCACTGTCAGCCCTTCCTTCCTCATCAAACCTGCAATCCTCTTATTTACTGTTGAGGTACAGAGGTACTCGGAGAACATGGAAAAAAAACAATCTTATTTTTTGGTTGTACAAAAACTTTGTAATACTCAGAGATGCCTTACAGAAAAAAAAAAAAGAATAAGAAAAACTATTTTTTAATATTTATTGCGATTTTATTCGCATGAGCTGTGAATTGCAGACAGAAGAATAGTAGTAAGTATCTGCCTTGTTTAATTCTCATTTTACTAAATTATTGTATGTAGGTAAAAGTTCTTAAGTAATTGCTGAATCACTTCAACATGCAAAAGGGAATATGGGCTTGAAGGAGAGCAGAATATTCCTTTAGTCAACGCACTGTACTATTTTCTTATTGTAATTGTTACTCTGTTAAGATTATCTCAAATTTAGGTATATTTTTAAATGCAAAAAACCAACCAAGAATACCGAACATTTTGTCTACTTTGGTAGATCTTTTGTTACAATGCTGCAACCTATGGAGACATTTACAGTATTTATGTAAAAGAGATTTGGGGCTGTTGGCCAGTGAAGCTTAGGACAATATCATGAGCAGAGCAAAAGAGAAAAAGGTGTTATATCATTGAACAAATGGGTAAACGTAACCTTTTTATGCATATAATCCAACAGCCAAATAAAGGAAGAGAACAGATGATGTAAGTTAAGTGCATTTCTACAAGAACAGCAATAAACTATTTTAACTTTTAAAATTATTCGATACTGTATGGTACCATGTTTGCTTGGCTGACATCCATTAGGGAGTACTTTCAAACCGACCTGATCTGGCTACGCTGGGCCTTCCCCTGCGAGCATGCCAGGGTGGGTTGGGAACATGTGTCCTGCAGTGCAGCGGAGCCTGGCCAGAGCACCTGCTCAGATCCTGACCCAGCATTGCATTGCACAGGTGCTGCCATCCCTTGCAGTGTGTCCCATGTGCTGTTACTTGCTCTGCACATCCCAAGTCACCTTGGGGTTTTTGAGCTCCTGGAGCACTATGCCGGAGCTGTGCGTGGTCCCCAATGCTTGTGCCCAGCACCAGGTGCTTGCTCGTGCTCAGCCTGTGCGGAGCAGAGGTTGTAACATGCTGCCATCCTGGTGCAGCTCTAGTGGAAATGGGGACAGCTGAGAACAGATCTTACCCCAGGATCCTCAGGATATGACTTCCCTTCTGTTACTTGCTTAGAATAAGATTTTTTTCCAAAATTGAATCCATCCAAAAGTGAGTGGTCTGCCAAAGCCTTGTCCTGGTTAAGGGCCAGGTTGCTGAGGGCCTCTCTGATCCAGCAGAGCCCAGGCAGGCTGCAGGCAGCCGTGAGGCTCTGGCAGGGTGCTTACACCTCTCAGTCTCCTTTGCCTTAGTGAGATGGCTGCATTTGACTTTCCCCAACCTACGAGCTTTAGAAATTTGTTTTTCAGATTTTGACAATTACAAACTGCGAGTAACAGTCTTTAAAAGTAAATAAAATTATTCTGTTTGATCATGCCAGTTACCTAGTTCATCTCTGTAAAGGTTATGGCAGAACTGGTGCCAGGAAGTCCCTGCATCTTTGGCACCAGCAGGTATTGCTGTTAGAGGTGATGATGCCTAAAGTCATCCTAGGGGAAGAGGGTGCTGTAGGATGAAAACAGAGGCAGTTCAGCACTGCGTCTGATCAACTGCCCTGGTGAACTCAGATGTGCCCACTGTGTGCCTTCAATGTCATCGGTAGGCCTCAGAGTAAACAGCCCATCTTGATGAATGGAAGCAGCTCATTTCTCTCTCACTTATATTGCGTGAGAACGCAGATCCTGGTGGGGCTCTGTTCATCCTGCCCGGGGTTTTGCTTACAACGATGTGGGTGACATTTATTTCCTTTTTAAGTAATTACTTTCTGGATACAGCTGTGGGGCTGCCAAAAGAGTAAGAGCTGAGCGCTGCATCCAGCACAGCACTGGCAGAGAGTGCAGCCTGGCCTAAGAAACCTGCCTTTGAAGTACTATCGGGGCTGGAGATTGTTCAGCAATTCTTTCTCCCTGTCATGAGTCTTTCTGAGGAGAAGGGAGGGGAGGAATTTGGAGGCGGATGGGGGTGCTGGGAGCTGCTGAGGAGAGCTTGGCCCCGGCCCCACAGCATTGGGATGCCCATCCTTGGGCAGTGCTTCTGCCTAGCTCCAGCGCTGCTGAACGTCGGCTTTTGTCTTCACCGAGGACCCACATCTCCCCTGGTCAATACAAAGACCACGGCCTCTGAAAATTAATTTGTTGTTGAAAAAAAGTATGTGTCTAGTGCATTTTTGAAGTGAAAAGAGTGATGAATTTCCATTTAGCTGACTCTAATTTCCTGAAAGGTGGCCAAAACCACCAGCAAGCGAGGGGGCAGGCGTTGCTGAACAGCAGCATGCCTCCTTCACCCGGCACCCAGCCCGCCACTGCTGAATGCCGTTCCTGGATCCCGCTCAGTTTTGCTCTGGGCTCATTTTGAGAAACAACCACATCAAAACAACAGCCCAACCTGCTGCCTTCCTGTTTGCAAAAACCCAGCTGTGAAATTGCGGCCGGGCAGAATAATGAAATCTGCTGTCCAGCTTCCCGGGTGGAAGTGGAGTTGCAATGGCAGATGGCAAGGGAAGCCTGCAGCCCCCCAGAAAGGAGTCCAAGTGCTTCCTTGCCCTGGTGCTAGGCTGGGGAAGTGCGGAGAGCCCGATGAGTCGCTGTGTTAGAGGGACAAGAGTTAAATGCAGCACATGAGTGGTGGGGTGTGGATGAGAGGCGGTGGCTGTGGGGCTCCTGACTGGTCAGGGCAGCACAGGACAAGTGTTTAAACCACTTTGCAATTGCTTAAATGTGTGATTTTTTTTCTTGGTTTGGTTTGGTTTTGCATGCGTTGCTTGATGGAGCATCCTCTTTAACCTGCACCGTGTGCCTTATGTTGTCCCAGCACAAAGCAAGCTCACCCTGGGCAGCTCAGCTCTGCTCTGGGCAGACAGGAGCCCAGGATGAGCAGGAGCTGGGGAGTCACAATGCTGTTGTAAGAGCTACGGCACGGCAACATGCAGCCACAGGGACGCAAGGAGGAGTGGCCAGAGCTGGATGGTTTTGGCAGGGCAGCCCTGGCAGCACCATTTTCTTGGCACAGGTTCCGGGGTGGGGGTGGCAATGGGGGGGGGCAGACCTTGTTCTGGGCGCATGCCCGTGGCCATGCTGGCGGCTGACCCAGTCCAGGCCATCTCCCAGCAGCTGTGCCCACATGCCCAGTCATTTGCATGACAAATTCGAATCTTTTTCATAGGAAACCATCACACCAGGGCTGTCAGGGTGAGCTTTGGCTTGCGTGGGATGGAGCATGTGCAGCCACTCTGCTGTCATGGGGAAGTGTCACCATAAATACCAGTGCCGGGGTCCTGGTCATCGCCTGGGCGAGCCCAGCCGCAGCCTGGCATCAACTCCCTTCCCACCCCTTCAGCAGCGAGCCGAGAGACAGCCCTGTACCCCAGGCTGCCCGCAGAGCTTCGTGGCTGGTGCCAGACCCTCCGCACCTGCCCGCTGCGGGAAGGGGATGGCTCGGCTGAGATTTCCAGGCACTACCTCGCCCTGGGGTGTCCCCTGTCACGGAGCCGAGGGCTCTGCTGCCAGTGGCCGCCCGAACCCGCTCGTGATAAGGGGCAGAGGGACACCGAGTCCACGTCTCTGCAGCACTTGGCCCCGCTGCCCCGCGTTATCTGGCTGACACCTGGGGAGCCCCGCGGGCTACCATCAAGGTGCAGGGCTTACCCCGGGGGGCACTGCCAGCCCCCGCAGCCCAGCTCTCACGGCTAACGAGCCCCAGCACCAAAACTTTACGGCTGAGAGGGAAAGGCCAAGCGCAGGATTTATTTGCATAGTAACTGGGCTGCTGTTGGCACTTACCCTTTAAAATAAAGTTCACAGCAAAATGTTTTTACCCCCTCACATACAGGGAATGCTAACAGCATCCTTTTTTTTTTCTCTTCTGGCTGAAACTTGTTTTTCCCTCCTTTGTGCCTCTCTGAATCCTGCCAGCGTAGAGATTCCCTTGTTCAGAGAGAAAAAAAGAAAGGAATAAAAAAAAAGAGAAAAAAAAAAAGAAAAAGAAAAACTTAAGCCTGGGATTAAAAACCATCACTAAAATAGTTTGAATAACAAAGTCAACTGACTCGCTGGGAGCCCGGTGAATGCCTGTCACGTATCACCCTTCGGCCGGGGGCACGGTCATGTGTTTCACTAGATAGTTCCTGGAAAAGCTTCTGCTCAGCCTGATAGACCTGCAGCTGCTGATACCGCTGCGCCAGCCCTGCTCTCCCAGAGAGCTGCAGAAAACTTCCTGAACTTACAGGGGTGGGGGGGTGATAAATAAATCTCCCTTGGGTACCAAAGACATCAGGTCTTCTTGTGACCTGAATAATAACCAGCTGTAAATGATGATCACAACTTCTTCAGCCTCAGTGGTCCCAGCACCAGCGCCCTGGGCCAGCAGCCCCCTCTGCCCTTATTGATGTCTTTAGCCATGGGATTTATAGGGTTTTCCCCACACACATTAATTTTTGCATAGTTTCAGCTATATAAATAATCAAAAAAGTGGAACCTTGCATGAGATGATAAAACCAGAGGGTTTGTAACTGCCACCCAGGCAGAGCCACCTTACCTTATCAGACACATTGTGTGGGACCACACATCCAGGAATGTGTTCTTGGGGGAATCTGTACCTCAAACCAAAGCCAAATAACTGCAGTTTTATCCTTTTGCTGACACCAGCAACACAAACCTGGAAATACCGAGGTGTGACAAGGCACAGCAAGAGGGACGATGGCTCAGATAAGGCCACGCTGTGTGGGAGGGCAATTAAAGGCTCAGATTCATTAGCTCTGTGTGCCTGTGCTCGGGAGGCTGATGGTGGTGATGGAGAGGTGGGTGATGGAAAGGTCGGAGATGGAGACGTCAGAGATGGAGAAGTCGGAGATTGTTCTGAAAGTGCTGCAGTGTTTTAGGGTAAAACTGGGCAATAACGGCACTGCATATCCCTGGTGAACCAGACTGCAGTGGATACAGACTGTGCTCAGCCTCAGCTGCTAAAACCTGGGCCAAGGTGCGGCGAGGGCAGTGCCACCATGGCATGGGTGTTTGCCTGCAGAGGAACTCAGGGCAGCCCTGCCCATGAGCACAGAGCATACATGCCTTTCTCTAGAGATCCCTAAATATATGTGCATGAGTAAATTTATTTATTTGCATATATATTTAAACATATATAATTTGAATATATAATTATATACAGATATGTTTAAACACACGTATATAGTTTATATATAAAAATTCATGTGCATATGCACAAAGTAAGTATTTTTTTCCTTCTCCCCATGGGCACCTTTGAGCTGCAGCCTCTGCAGCAACCCGTGGGCTTGCTGCATTCACATGTCACGAGCTGCACATTTACCAGAGGCATGATGGTGCCCCTTTATCCAGGTTATGGCCCACATTATCCCCCTGCCCCGTGCGAGGGGATGGCTCCTGGAACCGCCTGCCCGATGCCAGGCAGCAATGTGGGGGTTACACCACCATCACATCCACCAAACTGATGTGGTACAGCGGAGAGGAGAGACAAGCAGTATTAAAAATTGCACTGGGACACCATTAGTATTATTAGCCCCTTATTAAGAGATGTTTTGCATCTTCTTTCAAGAGCCACCATACCCATCTTTAAGCAGAAATGAGATGAAGTGTAAGGTGAAATAATCTAAAGGACTGACTTGAGAGAGTAGCTCAACTCCCACTTTGGAAAGCAGCTTGGGCAGCCTGATCATTAAGTCCTATTGAATCGATGAGCCCCAAAAATCCCAGGAGCCGATTTTTAAAGGCATTTACCCATGTAAAGCTGGAGACCGTGGCCTTTTGTAAATCAGCCAGGAACAGGTCTTGGTTTGAAAATAGCACTAAACATCTTCTTACATGTTTAACATTCAAAAGATCTTTTAAAATCAGACTAAGCACACTTGAGTGGTTCCCATTTAATCCCTACCTCTAGATAAACACCAGGGGGTCAGCATGCGCATGCAGATACTGAGAGCATATGCTTTCTCCACTGGCATCAGCTGGTTGTGTTTACATGAGTTGCTTACATGCTAGCACATTAAGCAAAGCTTGAGCTTTGCAAAATGAAAGTGAAATAATCGTACCATTAGTGTTCTGTGAGCTGGCTTTAAATTAGCAGGTTTTAGACATAAGCATGGTAGAATGAGCCGTCAGGAGAAGAAAAACCCTCCAAAAACCACATCCTACCTTATTTTCAGCAGTGCATGCTACTCTGTTTCATGCCACTTTAGTAAGGTAAACTAGTTTGGTTTCCTGTTTCCAATGAATTTTATAAGTACAAAAATATTTTTATATTTCTATTATACATAAATCTGATTCAGAACATGTATGTATGAACAAACACGTTTTCTATCAATAGCTATGTGTCTTCGTGCGTGTGTGTGTGTGTGTGTGTGTGTGTGTGTGAAAGAATACATATGAATGCCTTATTTCAACTGATATTTTAACTTTTATTTCATAAATCCTGGTGGCTGAAGATGCCAGTTGAACCACAGATTAGAAGATAATTTAAAACGAGGAGCATAACATAACAGCAATATAACCAAATTTAATGGCAGGCAGGGCCAGTTTATGGGTGCTCAGACATTTCAGGACAGGAGGTCCATGAACTGCATTGGGCTCAGCACTCACTCACCCCACTCCTGCCCACCATGTGCTGCAGTGTTTTCCCTTTCCAGGCTCTCCATTTGCTAAGCGCACCCTAGAGCACTCCCAAGGGCTGACTGAGGCTTTGCAGGAGCCCCTTCATTTACTGTTGGCCCAGCTCAGCCCAGCCCTGGCCTGCAGGCTAAATCTGGGACGTTTTCCAATTTACCTAGGGCTAGAGAAACACCACCTCTGTCCCAGTAAGGTGCAGCCATTGCTGGCGTGGACACAGCCAGTTTGCTGGGAGGCTGGACAAGGTTGGGCAGGACCCAGCCCTTAGGCTGTGCCCAGGCATTGCTGGGATGAGCATAGAATCACAGAATCATTTAGGTTGGAAAAGACCTTCAAGATCATTAAGTCCAACCGTCAACCACGCCCACTAAACCACAAGCTAGTCCGGGTCAAAACTGTGTCCTGAACTGAGCTCACGTTTCAACAGGCTGGGAAAAGTAGTAAAAAGATTGCACGCTGAGAGCTGTGGCGGGGAGATGGGCACGTACGGTCCAGCGTCATCCTTGGCTCCTGCTGGAGGGAGCCCTGGGCTGAACAGTGCCTGGTGGTGTTCCCCATCCTCTTGCCCACTGCTGCCATACATGCTCAGGCACTTTGCCTGGGGGTGTCTGTTTGTCTTTCTGCATTCCCGTATGCTCTCTTCAATCAGCCAACCACAGGCACTTCAGCCTCAGTCTGCTCAGTCCAGAATACAGATATTTTGGGCATCTGCAATCTGGACAAAAACTCCAGTCCTGCCAGCAGCAATTCATAGGCTTGAATGGAAAAA